>JAVTVY010019979.1:0-73414 GCA_036873755.1 Hanleya hanleyi | reverse complement strand
GAATAGAACCCTACCCGTGTTGTTCCCGGGTGTGAAAAGAAATAGGAACCAAGCGTCGTGATACGACTGAAATATTGTTGGAAGCGACGTTAAATCATATTCGCTCATTCTCTCACTGCATTGTCTTGTCAGTCTGGAGCGTACCCAATTTCATAAGAAAATATTCTTCCAAAGCTGAAAGCTGATTTGAGAAACACGGTAAGACACTGTAAATGCCCAGATTCGGATCCCAATTGTTATCTCAATACTCAAGTCTCTCAAATCTCCGACAAAAGTTTCAGTCCGTCCAGGTTGTTAGAGATGTGTTTCCTGAGGACTACAGTATCTGCACTTGATTCATTGGTTCACATGGCTATCTGACATATCTGGCCAGTATCATGAATGTTAAAATACTTTTGAAGAATTCAAACGCCCATATTTTCAAAATATTTTTCATTACATTATAAATCCTAAATAATTTGGTTAGCTTATTCTTGTAGAAATGTTTTGCTTTCTTATATCTCTTCGACTTGTGCGAAATAAATTTCAATATTGCTCTACACATGGGAGCTCCTGCTTTTATTCTTGTTATATTTTATCATATTTGAGTGCCTAAATGGTTGCCATAACTAGGCTTTACGATTGTATTTATTAGAGATTTTTGTTATTAGATTCTCATGTCGATCGTCAGGTAATGTTCATTGCTTTAGTCATATCTGGATTAAATATATCTTTTGTATCGGTATATCTCTCTAGCTCATGGTATTGAAGGAACCAGGACATTTTTCCATGTCACTGTTTTGCTTCCGTAGTTTTCGTCAACCATGATACACACAATTCATAGCCGAATAATAGGCCCGTTTCTATTGGCTGATTATCTGGTGCGCACGGCTTAACAATTATGTCGTGCGCACCACTTAACAGTTATTTCGTACTCGCGACTTAAGGCCATAGTATACTCAACCGTTTAACTTCAGTTTTGTCGGTTTAGAAATGTCCCAGGTAGGTTTTCACATGTAAGTAGCAAATACTAGAGCACGTCCCATTCATTGTTCATGCCCATGTCGAATAATTACAAAAGTGTGTGCAAATTCTGAAGATAAAAATGTAACATCCCATCTTGCATTCGAACAGTGATTGAGAAACATTGTGATGTGCTTTGTAACTCTCTAGAAATTTGTACATTTTCCCCTGGTGAGAGGTAGCATGTCATCAGTAGTATAGAAACCACAAATTGATACCACTCGACCTCTCATTTTGGGCCAAACCACTTTTAGTCGGGAGGTGTGCAAGTTTGTTATGCAAAAAATGGTTTACCCCAGATAAAAGGTCAAGGTCACTATAGTTCTGGCAAAGGTCATTGAGTGCACTTCCGATCCTGTGACGGGAAGTGACCTTGGAGGATGTATTCCTCTGCGGTATTGCGGCCATGTCCGGTGGTGATGCGACCACTTCCGGGTCCGGTGGTGATGCGACCACTTCCGGTTCCGGGGATAAACCTCCACAGACGGAAAGTAGTCCCATGTCAACTAGACTTCAAATAAGCGAGTGGTCGCGTTGTCTGAATCTTCGAGAATGTCCGGCAATGCCCGTGAATTGTCGGCAATGTCCAGTCATCTTCGGCAATGTACGGAAATGTCCGGAGGGCAAAGGACCTTCGAGGTTCCGGGTATATCTTCTAGGTTGTAATCCCCATGCATAGCCATGCAGCGAGAGAAGGGGAATCCCCCCTAGTCCTAGCTGGAGTCGAACCCATATTGCATGCTCCAGAAGCAGGCACGTTATCCACTGCATCACGAGTCCGACCATACCAAGCAAGGTTGAAAATACCCCTCTATACTTACCAGAGGGCAGATCTATATACGTCTATGGTGTAGGCCCAATGGGGAACCCACGCATGGATATTTTTGCGATATGGAGTGTGGCACATTGTTTTTTTTTCTATCCGACCCTAGAAGACGATGGGAGGGGTCTCGTGGCCATGGGATGACCTTTGTTGAAAAGTTCTTATTGCACATGCGTCGTCCATAGGCAGATTGGGGGTGGATGTTTTGGGGCCACTTTTGATCCGATTGGGCCATGGGAAGTGTCATAATGAAGTACTCGTGGATGAATGTGGTGTGGAACTGACGTCATTCAGCGCATGCACACTAGACGAAGGGCCTGGGAATGGATTTTTTGGGGTCGAGGTCGGCCACTGTTGGTTAGATTGGGCCGTGAGAGGTGTCGATGTATAGCACCCGTGGAGGAGCATCCGACTGGATGAGTGTGACGTGGAACTGACGCCATTCAGCGCATGCGCACTAGACAAAGTATATGGGTATGGCCATTTTGGGATCGAGGTGAATCATTATTGGTCTGATTGGACCGTGGAGGTTGTTATAGAGAAGCAGTCGTGGAGGAGCGTCTCGACTCGATGAACGTGTAGTGGAAATACCGAGCATGCGCGGGCGCAGAATAGTGGAAAAGGGTATTGCATTGGCCGTTTGGGGTCTATTCTATTTGATTACAACACATATAAGGGAAGTGGGAAGAGGTGCCGACATACTGACTGCGTCATATGACTTCACAGAATAGTCTTCTGGTAAACCTATTCTAAAACACATACCAAGAATCTAACGATTCGTGATATGTGTTGTATCTCAGGTACGCTTTTATTGTACCTGTTCATGTGGCAACATGGATGATATGACCACATGGCCCCTAGCACCGGCAAAAGCGGTATTAGATACAAATCTAGAGAGCTATGATGGAAATGCTCTGACAACTCGTATACTGGTAATTGGTGAGCTGTTTCGCTGTGACAACTCTTACATTGGCGATTGGTGAGCTGTATCGTCGTCACATGTAAATGACGGCAATTAACACAAAAGACTAGTATGTAAGGCCCGATGTCGACCCAGCATCAACTTCCCACAAATGCCAACATACATGTATATCAAAGACCAAAAGGTCTGTACAGGGGGCGCATGCGCAATAGGAACAGTGCATTGAAGTGGATGTTTTGGGGTCGAGGTGGGCCACTATTGGTCCGAATGAGTCGTGGGAGGTGTTCGAGTGAAGCACTCGCGGAGGAGCGTCCGACTGGATGAGTGTGTAGTGAAAATACCGTGCATGCGCGGACGGAGAATAGTGGAAAAAGGCATTGCAGTGGCCGTTTGGAGTCGAGATGGTCAATCCTTGCTACTAATGGGAATGCGCAAAGGTCAAAAGTCACTTTCGGTCACGTGGCTGGAACCGGAAATGACGTCACAAAGGTCATAAACAAATTTCCCATGTCAATGTGACCTTTAATGTCATTTTAAAGCGTCAAGGGGCGTCTACGGGTCCTTTCGGTGCCTGACGTTGAGGCCCAGCAAGAGTTATGTCCTTCAGGTAATTCAATGTTAATTGACATGTCCGGGGAAAATGCAGCAAGAGTTATCCGACCCTGAATACTAGTTTATTTGTTCTTAATTTACTCCATGCAATGTTAATCTCCCGGAATGCACGTACCCGAAAATATCACCAGCTATATATCCAGCATAAATGGCAAGCGGGGAGCCCTTATTTTCTCCATATGCCCTATACCGAGAACCACAAGGCCTAGTGACGGGAATTGTACCAAATGAGCCAGCCTTTCCAGAGTATAAAATCACCATCGTGGAAAACCGGGATGTCTGCTAGTCGGGCGCAGAGTCCACATCGAATAGGGTTAATCTACACTGTGACGGCTGGACCAAATTTAAAAGGGTGTTGAGCGGTGAGCTCGATGGTGACTTCGTCCACGTGGAGAATACCATCTACGTAGGCCTACACAGTGGTCCGTTCTTCGCACGCCTGGGACGTAACCAGGACCATACGAAAAGCTTCACCTTGAACCCTGATCTGTGGACGGCCTTCGAGTAAGTGATGTCTATTGTGGACCAGCTTTGGGGCACTGAGGATGCAACTTACCACAGATCCCGACGTGTACGACCAGCCCTTAACCATTACGGATCCTACCTCTCTGTACACGACACTGGTCCAATTTGAGACCTTGAATATCTTGGAATGGGCTCGATAACAACGCCCCAACACCAAATGGCAGGTGGAGATGACGGCCAACGTCACATTTTACGTGACTATAATGAGCAAGCAACCGATCCTTTCATCTCATTTCATGGACTTTTCCTCCCTATCAATACGAAGGTGAGCCACATCTTGTGATATTCACGTACTGAACAAGACGGAGCATATTATACGGGCGTTTCTAAACTTGATCCCCGAGGTCTTCCTTTATGTCTATGCAGATAAGATCGATATCATTGAGGAGAGAGACATCTGTGATGTGGATCCTACACGACCGCGCCCGGCTCACATTCGTCTGTCCCGGGAGTGATGGACCAAATTCAAACGGGTGTTGTCTAGTGAACCGGACGGCGACCTCATCCACTTGTGTGACGATGCGTACGTCCGACACGGCCCCTTCCTTTCCCAACTGGCTCGGCTGGATGGGGATACAGTACATTTTACCCTCCACCCTAATCTATGGTCCACGTTGCAGGATGTGGATCAGGTGCTTACGGTGGAAGAGCGGTCATCAGATGAGTTGGACTGGTCATTTACCATGGACAATGTGCAGGCAGAAGTCAAAGAAAAAAAGGAACTCCAACCCGGGCCCAAAGATATAACCGTTATAAATACACGATAGAGCCGAAGTCTTTCGTCATTTGTCACCATGAAAAGCTGGGAGGTGTTGAACACGTTGTATTACAGTCCCGACAGTTTGGAGCCTATAGTACCTTATGAATGCACTTTTGGACTGCGCATGCGCGGAATGACGTCATTACCGTAACACACTCATCCACTAGGATGCTAATTCACGAGTGCTTCACTATGACACCTGTTGGAGCAGTCAAACTGAAGATGAACTTACCTGAATCCTCGAGTCGGTTAGAAAGCACTAATAGTGCTTGTTGTGACCCATCTAGTTCGGTTTCTGTAAATGTTCTGCATGTAGTGCGCATACTACATGAATGATAGTAAGAACTTCTGCGGATGATGTTTCCAGGCCACATTGAGATGGTACTTGAAGGCGTTGACGGAAGGTGCAGTAACCACATGCTCAGATAGACCAGTCCATGGGTCCACCACCGTCTGCCCAAACGAATATTTCCTAATATTAAGTCTCGATCGTTGCTTGTATAGATTCATACTATGCCCTGTGGTACGTGAGTTGGCCATTTGGAACAGGCTATCCGGATTAAGATCGTCCTGATGCTGCAACACCTTATAAGACTGTATCATGTCCTGGCGAAGTCGCCTATATTCCAGAGTGGGAAGGCCAATTGATCTAAGTCTCAGAGTACTCCAAACCTTTAAGGCGGCGAATCATCTTGGATGACCTACGCTGGACTCCTTCCAAAAGATTTAGGTAACTAACTAAGGGTTCCGTACTGGACTAGGATACTCTAGATGTGGACGTACCAGTGACTTGTACAACAACACAACACTTGTAGCATCTAGATCCTTAAAATGGTGCCAAATAAGGCACACCAAGATCCTCAAGCCTATGTTTAGCTATGATTGTCTTTTTGAATTTGGTGCTAATACTGTTATATGGAAAATGGAATAGGTCTTTGGATTATGGACGCGGATATTCTCTAATGGACGACGGCTGGATTATGAATGACGGACTAGACGCTTGTAATCGTGATCTACGGATTGCAAAACAATTCTCCCCAACTCTTACTCCAGAGGTGGAAATGCCTCTCAATATGCATTACTTTACACTTCAATAGGTTGAACAATAAAAGCCACAGCTCTGACCAGGTTTGCTTATGATCCAGGTCTGCTTGTAGGTACTGCCTGTCTTCTAATTTAGCAATTTTAGTAGAACACTTGGTGTCATCAGCGAATAGGTCTGTTGAAGTTGCTGGTGTAGCAGAGATTTCGTCTATGTATATAAGGAAGAGCACAGGCCCAAGCACACTACCTTGAGGGACACCGCTAGCTACTCTTAACCTTGAGGATGAGGAACCTTCGACGATCACGCACTGCTGTCGATCCGGTAAAAAATCAGCGATCCATAATGCTACGTTGCGACAAATGCCGTTCGCTGCGAGCTTCCTAGTAAGCCTAATGTGTGGGAAAGTGTCATATGCTTTAGAATAGTCAAGATAAGCCACTGCAATGTCGCACTCATCATCCAGAGCCTCACTCCACCTATCGAATTGTTTTAGGAGTTGTAGAGTGTACAAAAGCCTAAGACGGAAGCCAAACTGATTATCCGATAACAGGTTATTACTCGTCAGATGGTTCGTCACATGGTCTCCGATTAAGGATTCCATTAAGAACTGAAGTCTGGACGATAATTGACTGGGTCTGACCTTGTTCCTTTTCTGAAGATTGGTGATATGTTAGCACACTTCCATCCTGCGGAAACTTCTCTGATTTGATAAACAATAGTTGCATGTGAACAGCAAGCTCATGCTTGGCTTCTTTCACTATACGCGGGTGGATGCCATCCGGTCCTGGGGATTTCCCTACACGTAGCTTGTCAAGTTTCTTAATAATTTCAGCCACAATAAAGTCAATGACACTAACTTGAGTCAGAGTTGTTCTCAGTTCAGCTTCGGGGACAAACTGTGTATCCGCATCACAGTAAAGACCTTGACATACGGGGCATTCAATACTCCAACTTTGTCATTAGGACTAGTCAATATCAGGCCATCAATATTCATTCAGGTCACCAACCAGATTTCGAACACTAGATTTGTTCCTTACATAGTTCCATAACCTTTTTAGGTTCTGTTTTACTTCTGCAGCTAGTTGCTGTTCATAACATCTCTGCGCCTGGCGCATCCTGCTGGTAACCTGGTTCATCCTGCTGGTAACCTGGTTCATCCTGCTGGTAACCTGGTTCATCCTGCTGGTAACCTGGTTGCGTACTTGCTTGAACAGCTCAAAATGATTGGGTCTTCGAGATTGGCAATACTGTTTCCATACTCTGTGCTTCCGAGTAATAAGTTGTTTCAATTCAGGTGTCATCCACATGGGTCTAGATTTATTACGTACCCTCCGCTTAGGAACGTGCTTCTCCATCACCAGCTGGATGGTAGCCTTCATATAATCTCGGGAATCCTCAAAATCTTTGTTGTCAAAGCATTGTAGCCAATCAATAGTACCAAGTTCATGGAGAATGGCCACGTAATTACCACGATCCTAGCACCAGAGATCCCTTGGGGTAGCTGGGTCCATTGCCAGTCTTACCTGTACAATCAAAACACAGTGGTCACTAGCTTCTAAAGGAGCAACATAGTTAATGTTATCCACACTGTCCTCATTAGGTGTCAGAACTGAGTCCAATAGGCTAGGGGTATTGCCTTCACGGAAACGAATAGGTTTATCCACTAGTTGTACAAGAAAGTCGTTGAAACTGTTCCGTAACATTTGCTCTTGAGCGTCAGTTGTGCTAAGCTGTATACAGTCTTGGACATGTTGAAATCACCGCAGACAATCAGATGAGTAGGCCTAGTGCTCACACCATCTCTAATTAGGTCACACAGGTAGGTATTATTCGCCTCAGTTCAACTTGGACTTCTATAAATGTAACCACAAACAATGAAGGCCATTGCTCGGAAAAAGAATGTCAATCCACAATGATTCCGGGAATTCAGCGTAGTGGATGAACTTGTTTGGGACAGCTTTAATGAACCTCCTAACATATATAATCATACTCCTGTGACACCAATCCAACTCAAAGTTAGTAAGGGGCACAAATCCTGGTAATACAAACATGTCTTCGGTATGTACAAGTGGCGAGAACTTTGGCAACACCTCAGTTACCGCAACAATATCAGGCAATAAATCATTCGTGGAGCTTTCCACCTCATTCAACTTGTTGGTGCCGGGCTCATAAACAGAACTGTCAATTGCTGAAATGTCGTGCAAACTATTTACAGGCTGACTGCTACCACATGTGCTAGAAATTCGCCTGGTCTGGAGGTGCCATCGTCGCTAATTCAATTCAATTCAATATTTATTGTACTGTACACCCTAGACAGGGCAGAGTACATGTGGAACACGAAAGAAGCAACATCAGCTTCGAACAATCAATATTAAAAACAACTTCATGCATTAACACATGTAGGTAATGGGTACAGAGATTCACTGTAAGGATCTTCGTGTGAACCATGAATGCAGCGTATTGCATATGGCATTCGTTAAAAAGATATCATCTAAGGACATAATAAAGATAAATTTATCAGCATCCGTCAAATGAACGAAATGAGGGTAATCATTTACAATTTGTGCGAGTGGTCGCGTTGTCTGAATCTTCGAGAATGTCCGGCAATGTCCGTGAATTGTCGGCAATGTCCAGTCATCTTCGGCAATGTACGGAAATGTCCGGAGGGCAAAGGACCTTCGAGGTTCCCGGTATATCTTCTAGGTTGTAATCCCCATGCATAGCCATGCAGCGATAGAAGGGGAATCCCCCCTAGTCCTAGCTGGAGTCGAACCCATATTGCATGCTCCAGAAGCAGGCACGTTATCCACTGCATCACGAGTCAGGCCATACCAAGCAAGGTTGAAAATACCCCTCTATACTTACCAGAGGGCAGATCTATATACGTCTATGGTGTAGGCCCAATGGGGAACCCACGCATGGATTCGCGATATGGAGTGTGGCACATTGTTTTTTTTTCTATCCGACCCTAGAAGACGATGGGAGGGGTCTCGTGGCCATGGGATGACCTTTGTTGAAAAGTTCTTATTGCACATGCGTCGTCCATAGGCAGATTGGGGGTGGATGTTTTGGGGCCACTTTTGATCCGATTGAGCCATGGGAAGTGTCATACTGAAGTACTCGTGGATGAATGTGGTGTGGGACTGACGCCATTCAGCGCATGCACACTAGACGAAGGGCCTGGGAATGGATTTTTTGGGGTCGAGGTCGGCCACTGTTGGTTAGATTGGGCCGTGAGAGGTGTCGATGTATAGCACCCGTGGAGGAGCATCCGACTGGATGAGTGTGACGTGGAACTGACGCCATTCAGCGCATGCGCACTAGACAAAGTATATGGGTATGGCCATTTTGGGATCGAGGTGAATCATTATTGGTCTGATTGGACCGTGGAGGTTGTTATAGAGAAGCAGTCGTGGAGGAGCGTCTCGACTCGATGAACGTGTAGTGGAAATACCGAGCATGCACGGACGGAGAATAGTGGAAAAGGGTATTGCATTGGCCGTTTGGGGTCTATTCTATTTGATGTCATTCTGCGCATGCGCAATAGGAACAGTGCATTGAAGTGGATGTTTTGGGGTCGAGGTGGGCCACTATTGGTCCGAATGAGTTGTGGGAGGTGTTCGAGTGAAGCACTCGCGGAGGAGCGTCCGACTGGATGAGTGTGTAGTGAAAATACCGTGCATGCGCGGACGGAGAATAGTGGAAAAAGGCATTGCAGTGGCCGTTTGGAGTCGAGATGGTCAATCCTTTCTACTAATGGGAATGCGCAAAGGTCAAAAGTCACTTTCGGTCACGTGGCTGGAACCGGAAATGGCGTCACAAAGGTCATAAACAAATTTCCCATGTCAATGTGACCTTTAATGTCATTTTAAAGCGTCAAGGGGCGTCTACGGGTCCTTTCGGTGCCTGACGTTGAGGCCCAGCAAGAGTTATGTCCTTCAGGTAATTCAATGTTAATTGACATGTCCGGGGAAAATGCAGCAAGAGTTATCCGACCCTGAATACTAGTTTATTTGTTCTTAATTTACTCCAATGTTAATCTCCCGGAATGCACGTACCCGAAAATATCACCACCTATATATCCAGCATAAATGGCAAGCGGGGAGCCCTTATTTTCTCCATATGCCCTATACCGAGAACCACAAGACCTAGTGACGGGAATTGTACCAAATGAGCCAGCCTTTCCAGAGTATAAAATCACCATCGTGGAAAACCGGGATGTCTGCTAGTCGGGCGCAGAGTCCACATCGAATAGGGTTAATCTACACTGTGACGGCTGAACCAAATTTAAAAGGGTGTTGAGCGGTGAGCTCGATGATGACTTCGTCCACGTGGAGAATACCATCTACGTAGGCCTACACAGTGGTCCGTTCTTCGCACGCCTGGGACGTAACCAGGACCATACGAAAAGCTTCGCCTTGAACCCTGATCTATGGACGGCCTTCGAGTAAGTGATGTCTATTGTGGACCAGCTTTGGGGCACTGAGGATGCAACTTATCACATATCCCGACGTGTACGACCAGCCCTTAACCATTACGGATCCTACCTCTCTGTACACGACACTGGTCCAATTTGAGACCTTGAATATCTTGGAATGGGCTCGATAACAACGCCCCAACACCAAATGGCAGGTGGAGATGACGGCCAACGTCACATTTTACGTGACTATAATGAGCAAGCAACCGATCCTTTCATCTCATTTCATGGACTTTTCCTCCCTATCAATACGAAGGTGAGCCACATCTTGTGATATTCACGTACTGAACAAGACGGAGCATATTATACGGGCGTTTCTAAACTTGACCCCCGAGGTCTTCCTTTATGTCTATGCAGATAAGATCGATATCATTGAGGAGAGAGACATCTGTGATGTGGACCCTACACGACCGCGCCCGGCTCACATTCGTCTGTCCCGGGAGTGATGGACCAAATTCAAACGGGTGTTGTCTGGTGAACCGGACGGCGACCTCATCCACTTGTGTGACGATGCGTACGTCCGACACGACCCCTTCTTTGCCCAATTGGCTCGGCTGGATGGGGATACAGTACATTTTACCCTCCACCCTAATCTATGGTCCACGTTGGAGGATGTGGATCAGGTGCTTGCGGTGGAAGAGCGGTCATCAGATGAGTTGGACTGGTCATTTACCATGGACAATGTGCAGGCAGAAGTCAAAGAAAAAAAGGAACTCCAACCTGGGCCCAAAGATATAACCGTTATAAATACACGATAGAGCCGAAGTCTTTCGTCATTTGTCACCATGGAAAGCTGGGAGGTGTTGAACACGTTGTATTATAGTCCCGACAGTTTGCCGCCTATAGTACCTTATGAATGCACTTTTGGACTGCGCATGCGCAGAATGACGCCATTACCGTAACACACTCATCCACTAGGATGCTAATTCACGAGTGCTTCACTATGACACCTGTTGGAACAGTCAAACTGAAGATGAACTTACCTGAATCCTCGAGTCGGTTAGAAAGCACTAATAGTGCTTGTTGTGATCCATCTAGTTCGGTTTCTGTAAATGTTCTGCATGTAGTGCGCATACTACATGAATGATGGTAAGAACTTCTGCGGATGATGTTTCCAGGCCACATTGAGACGGTACTTGAAGGCGTTGACGGAAGGTGCAGTAACCACATGCTCAGATAGACCAGTCCATGGGTCCACCACCGTCTGCCCAAACGAATATTTCCTAATATTAAGTCTCGATCGTTGCTTGTATAGATTCATACTATGCCCTCTGGTACGTGAGTTGGCCATTTGGAACAGGCTATCCGGATTAAGATCGTCCTGATGCTGCAACACCTTATAAGACTGTATCATGTCCTGGCGAAGTCGCCTATATTCCAGAGTGGGAAGGCCAATTGATCTAAGTCTCAGAGTACTCCAAACCTTTAAGGCGGCGAATCATCTTGGATGACCTACGCTGGACTCCTTCCAAAAGATTTAGGTAACTAACTAAGGGTTTCGTACTGGACTAGGATACTCTAGATGTGGACGTACCAGTGACTTGTACAACAACACAACACTTGTAGCATCTAGATCCTTAAAATGGTGCCAAATAAGGCACACCAAGATCCTCAAGCCTATGTTTAGCTATGATTGTCTTTTTGAATTTGGTGCTAATACTGTTATATGGAAAATGGAATAGGTCTTTGGATTATGGACGCGGATATTCTCTAATGGACGACGGCTGGATTATGAATGACGGACTAGACGCTTGTAATCGTGATCTACGGATTGCAAAACAATTCTCCCCAACTCTTACTCCAGAGGTGGAAATGCCTCTCAATATGCATTACTTTACACTTCAATAGGTTGAACAATAAAAGCCACAGCTCTGACCAGGTTTGCTTATGATCCAGGTCTGTTTGTAGGTACTGCCTGTCTTCTAATTTAGCAATTTTAGTAGAACACTTGGTGTCATCAGCGAATAGGTCTGTTGAAGTTGCTGGTGTAGCAGAGATTTCGTCTATGTATATAAGGAAGAGCACAGGCCCAAGCACACTACCTTGAGGGACACCGCTAGCTACTCTTAACCTTGAGGATCAGGAACCTTCGACGATCACGCACTGCTGTCGATCCGGTAAAAAATCAGCGATCCATAATGCTACGTTGCGACAAATGCCGTTCGCTGCGAGTTTCCTAGTAAGCCTAATGTGTGGGAAAGTGTCATATGCTTTAGAATAGTCAAGATAAGCCACTGCAATGTCGCACTCATCATCCAGAGCCTCACTCCACCTATCGAATTGTTTTAGGAGTTGTAGAGTGTACAAAAGCCTAAGACGGAAGCCAAACTGATTATCCGATAACAGGTTATTACTCGTCAGATGGTTCGTCACATGGTCTCCGATTAAGGATTCCATTAAGAACTGAAGTCTGGACGATAATTGACTGGGTCTGACCTTGTTCCTTTTCTGAAGATTGGTGATATGTTAGCACACTTCCATCCTGCGGAAACTTCTCTGATTTGATAAACAATAGTTGCATGTGAACAGCAAGCTCATGCTTGGCTTCTTTCACTATACGCGGGTGGATGCCATCCGGTCCTGGGGATTTCCCTACACGTAGCTTGTCAAGTTTCTTAATAATTTCAGCCACAATAAAGTCAATGACACTAACTTGAGTCAGAGTTGTTCTCAGTTCAGCTTCGGGGACAAACTGTGTATCCGCATCACAGTAAAGACCTTGACATACGGGGCATTCAATACTCCAACTTTGTCATTAGGACTAGTCAATATCAGGCCATCAATATTCATTCAGGTCACCAACCAGATTTCGAACACTAGATTTGTTCCTTACATAGTTCCATAACCTTTTTAGGTTCTGTTTTACTTCTGCAGCTAGTTGCTGTTCATAACATCTCTGCGCCTGGCGCATCCTGCTGGTAACCTGGTTCATCCTGCTGGTAACCTGGTTCATCCTGCTGGTAACCTGGTTCATCCTGCTGGTAACCTGGGTCATCCTGCTGGTAACCTGGTTCATCCTGCTGGTAACCTGGTTCATCCTGCTGGTAACCTGGTTCATCCTGCTGGTAACCTGGTTCATCCTGCTGGTAACCTGGGTCATCCTGCTGGTAACCTGGTTCATCCTGCTGGTAACCTGGTTCATCCTGCTGGTAACCTGGGTCATCCTGCTGGTAACCTGGTTCATCCTGCTGGTAACCTGGTTGCGTACTTGCTTGAACAGCTCAAAATGATTGGGTCTTCGAGATTGGCCATACTGTTTCCATACTCTGTGCTTCCAAGTAATAAGTTGTCTCAATTCAGGTGTCATCCACATGGGTCTAGATTTATTACGTACCCTCCGCTTTAGGAACGTGCTTCTCCATCACCAGCTGGATGGTAGCCTTCATATAATCTCAGGAATCCTCAAAATCTTTGTTGTCAAAGCATTGTAGCCAATCAATAGTACCAAGTTCATGGCGAATGGCTCGTAATTACCACGATCCTAGCATCAGAAATCCCTTGGGGTAGCTGGGTCCATTGGCAGTCTTACCTGTACAATCAAAACACAGTGGTAACCAGCTTCTAAAGGAGCAACATAGTTAATGTTATCCACACTGTCCTCATTAGGTGTCAGTCCAATAGGCTAGGGGTATTGCCTTCACGGAAGCGAATAGGTTTATCCACTAGTTGTACAAGAAAGTCGTTGAAACTGTTCCGTAACATTTGCTCTTGAGCGTCAGTTGTGTTAAGCTGTGTACAGTCTTAGACATGTTGAAATCACCGCAGACAATCAGATGAGTAGGCCTAGTGCTCACAGCATCTCTAATTAGGTCACACAGGTAGGTGTTATTCGCCTCAGTTAAACTTGGACTTCTATAAATGTAACCACAAACATTGAAGGCCATTGTTCGGAAAAAGGATGTCAATCCACAGTGATTCCGGGAATTCAGCGTAGTGGATGAACTTGTTTGGGACAGCTTTAATGGACCTCCTAACATATATAATCATACTCCTGTGACACCAATCCAACTCAAAGTTAGTAAGGGGCACAAATCCTGGTAAAACAAACATGTCTTCGGTATGTACAAGTGGCGAGAACTTTGGCAACACCTCAGTTACCGCAGCAGTATCAGCCAATAAATCATTCGTGGAGCTTTCCAGCTCATTCAACTTGTTGGTTAAACAGTCAGCGTTTGTGTATTAAATTTTCAGTGCCGGGCTCATAAACGGAACTGTCAATTGCTGAAATGTCGTGCAAACTATTTACGTCTTCTCACCGTACAAGTTCGCGGTGCAATAGTCTCCTTTCCGCACGATGTTTGAATGTATAGGCAGGTGCTAGAGCGATGCCTGGGAAGTTCCATTCCTACCCCATGTCTCTTAACTTTATGCTATTGTCGAGCAATTCTCTTCGTTTCGACCTATCACTCAGAGATACACATAATGGTCTAGGTTTGCCATCTTTTCGCCCAAGCGTCTGGCTTCACGTATCCGTACATCCTGTATATTCATAAAATCATTACAGGCAGCAAGGAGCTTATCAATGTCTTCCACCTTCCTGTCAGATATTTTCTCTTGAGAACGTTCAGGCAAGTTAAATACAATAATATTATGCATCCGTCCGGGTCCGTCTCCTCCCGTATTAACTTCTTTACAGCAAACTCCGAAATGGAACTGTTAGGCGCAAGTTCTACTTTGTCCTCTATACGTTGAACTCGTCGTGAAATGCCCTCCTTGGTCCCCACAAGGCTGTCATTGACTTCCTTAATTATAGTTGGTTTCTATTGCTTATTGCCACGTTAACAGCCTTAGCTACAGTTTGATCCAGGGTCTGTAGTGTTTCGTGCATAATAGACTGGTTTGAAGATAATTGGTCAAGTTTCTGGTTCATGTTAGTTATTACTGGAAGGTTAACTTTACAACCGGAACACACCCAGGAAAACTGCCCCAGACTAATTGTTCGTACAGCTGCTTTGGCATTTTACAACAGCAAATATGGCATTCGATGCTTTTGAGTCATCCCCCAGCTGCGTATTACAGCCAATATATTTATATACAGGGCCATCACTAACAAGCGTTTTTTCTTTTGCCCCAATCTACCCGTTCTCGTACCCGGTCTCCCTTTGTTTCCAGCACCTCTTGCAGTTTGCCCAGTATCACTCATTTCAGTAGAAAAATGAAAGGTCCTACCTTGGCTTGTAGACACACGAGTATGAGGAAATTCCAGCTCTGCTGATCGTCACCAGGACTGTGGTTGTTAACATACAAGTAAAATGGCAGACACTCTTGACGTCCAGTTTTAGATAAAATCTAAAAACACTAGTCACTATTGACGTCCAGTTTTTGGATGAATCGAAAAAAACCAGTCAAGTCAGAGCCACAGTTGCTCACAACCTTACAGCATTCACCTACGAGAATAGCTCAGCTGATTGTCACCAGGATTGTTTGTTTTCATCCAACCAAGATGGTGGACATTCTTGCCTTGTTCAGTTTTCGATAAAATCCAAAACACCAGTCACTCCTGATGCCCATTTCTAGATAATCTGAAAACACCAGTCAAGGCTATGCCATCATTGCTCAAGCCCCTACAACATCCACCGACGAAGATATCCCATCTCAGCTGGTCTTTACCATGCAGGGCTGTGTTTGTTTACAATAACATCCAACCAATATGGTGGACACTCTTGACTTTCACTTTTAGGTAAAGGATGGGCCACAACTGCTTAAAGCTTTAAAACACGGCACCCTTAGTATATATTGCCACTTATACACATAGAATAGAGTCGCCCAGGCACATGATAGTTAGGAACTTCCAGTTCATATCGCCGAAGAATAAAAAAATTCCAAAATGGCGTCCACTATCGACAGTGAAAGCTGATCGGCAAAAATAACAGTTTCTGCAGGAATCAATGTCGAATTCGGCTGTTTTATCGCTCCTGCCTCGCACCATAGATCTCCTCAACTTATGTGGCAAACTGCTACATAAAACATTCGATAAAAACACTAAAATCTATAATTTTGTAAAGAAATTTCTCAGCTGTGAAAAAATGCGTGTCCATACCGCGAATGCGCACAAAAAAGAAGAAAATGGACAATATTAAAAAATGGTACAGGAAAATGCGCGGACGTGAGAGTATGCATTTTAGTTTCATGTCGAGTTTCATGTCAATGCCTTTAAATACAGGAGTGTATAGTTCGTAATTCAGTTTTCCGCATTTGCTTTTTTGAACGACCCTCCGCTGTGCTATAATACCCTGGCTTGCGGGTTTGATGTGATTTAGACCAGCTCTATACGACAATGATTATATTGGTGCCCTATGTTCGAGTGTTTCCGTATCGCTAACCAGTACACACAACCTCGTGGAAACGGCTCGGCTATCTCCGTTTTTACAATGCATTAGACCGAGACGTATAGGTTGTATATTCGCTACATCGATTTTGTGCGAAAGAAAGAGAAATGAAAATTTCGCGTCTGGATCCAGCGCGGACGTGAGAGAAATCACCACGTACAAATCGAGTCTGCCTTGATTGGTCGAATATCGCATCGCGTCTATCTTCATTGGGCGGGAATTGCGCGAAGTCTGGAGAGCTAAAAAATCTCACTATATTGAAAAAAAATACTTGAACTCTGGTCAACAACAGACACGTGTTTATCTGTTGTAGTCCTTAGGATAATGCGACACGAACTGCAGTCTATTTCAACAATACATGAAATACATACATACAGCCTGTATCTCACAATCCTCTCTATGCCAGAGACAAAGCGTTCACGCCTTTGTTGAATTATTCTACACAGTTTTGTTTTCACTTATCACACACGGGACAACTGGTTAGAGTAGCATTGCTCTTCTCAGAAATGTGGCTCCAACGTAGAAGTCCCTGGTTCTTGAAGCCCTTTCGATTGAGCCATTGTCAGGGGCGGCGGAAGCGGGGGGGGGGGGGCAGGGGGGGCTGCAGCCCCCTCAGTTTCAACAAAAGCTGAGTTACTTTTTCATGATTTTGGTCCTAATGTGACCAGATCTACAGGCCGGATTTTTTTTCCGCAGCGCTTCGCGCCGCCCTGTTGGCTAGGTTTTCACGGAGCGGCGACTTTGCACTGGAGGGGCACGTTGCTGTTTGGTTTAAAGTGCTCTGATTTGCTCATACTTCTGTTCCGTTCGCAATGACCAATAACTGTTTTAGATGTTAATTTACATAGAAATTGCATTAGCTTTATTGGACGATTAGCTGATTTATAAAAGTTCAAAATCAAGCTAAAACTTAGTTTCATATTATTTCTTTTTGTGTTCATACATTTCTCTCCAAACGTATCAGCGCTCTCCAACCCTCTGCTGAAATGTTAATTTCTTCGAGATCACTGCGTATAGTTCGAATTTTGGAAAGGAAAAATACTTCTTTTGCGTTCAAAAGTTATCAACTCAATTTTTCTTTTAAATGACGAGAAAAATCACAAAAACAATCTCAAAATGCAGTTGATTATATAGTCATGATATGTCGTTTTATATGCCGGAAATCGACCAGAATACGTCTACAGCCATCTAGGAGCGCGGAGCTTCCGGGGCCTAGGCGGCCCCTGGACCCTCGCCTAAAGTGCTATGATAGTCGAGTTCCCCCCCGCCCAGTTTTTGGGAGCTTCTGCCGCCGCTGATTGTCAGTCCCCACAAGCAAAGTTTTTCCAAACAAGTACTCGCGTAATGTTTGCACGGCCCATACGACAGCAAGACTCACTTTTTCCACTGTGGGATAAGCTCTCTCCCGGAGAAGCAACGTATTTGATAAGAAGGCCATGGGTAACCGGTAACCTCCCATCTCTTGGAACAAGGCTGCTCCAATATCCTTGTCATTGGCATTCGTTTCAGTACTGGAGCTTTCGTAATCGCTTTTTTGGGGAGCTAAAATGACCTCTCTTCTTGGTCCGTGCCCTGAACCTTGTTCGATCTGCCTTTTGCAGTCAAATCGGAAAGAGGCACTGCTAACTCAGAGAAATGAGGCGGTAGTAGCCTATGATTACAAGCGTCTAGTCCGTCGTTCATAATTCAGCCGTCGTCTATTAGAGAATATCCGCGTCCATAATCCAAAGACCTATTCCATATTCCATATAACAGTATTAGCACCAAATTCAAAAAGACAATCATAGACAAAGGAACGATCGAACTTGCTTCTTCGTGGTAGGTTTAGGAAATTGTGTTATCGCCTCCACCTATTGTTGAGTCCGCTTGACTTGTTCATTCCGTAGATGTATTCTAGGTATTCCATTTCAAGGCAGCCAAGGTCATACTTCCTCGGCTTGGCTGTGAGCCTTGCATTCCTGAGTACCACGAGCACCCGACGAAGATGAGCTTTGTGCTTTTCCCAGCTCTCGCTGAACACGATAAGGGCGTCTATGCAGGAGTCTGTAAATTCCTCTGTCCTTTCAAATACCTTGCTCATCATCCTGCTGAACGTAGCTGGTGCGTTAACCATACCAAGTGGCATAAAGGTGAATTGGAAATGGCCAACTGGTGCGCTCTAAGTTTGGCGTTGTTGTACAAAGGAATCTGCCAGTATCCTCGCGTTAAATCTTTCTTGCAGGCAAATTTTGCTCTGCCCAGACGGCTGAGGGTATCTCTCCTACGCGGCATTAGTTTTGGATCAAACACGGTCAATTCATTCAGGTGACGATAATCTGCACTGAAATGAATGTTCCCGTCCTTCTTGCGCACTACTAAAATAGGGCTTGCCCAGGCACTTTGCGATTAGTTTTACGATACCTGCAGCCAACATGTTCTTAAGTTTCTGGTCAACATTATCTCGTATAGCATAGGGCATCGGATAGGGCCTCTGGCACACTGGGCGACAGTGTGAACTGCGGTATCCGTAACACCTGGCACATCAGTGAAAACGTCTGGAATTTCTGCACACAACTGACGCAATTCTCGTCTCTGCTTCTCTGTTAATGTTTCAGCATAGTGAATATGCTAAAACAACTCGGTTAGGGTCAACAGCGGATTTTCTATCACAGCCATTGGAGTTGACTGTTTCTGACTGTTGACATTACTACATCTTGCCAGTCTGTGTCTGTGTCTACATCGGCCTGTGCGGTTGTTGCATTCTCTGTTGGCTCTTCCCGTGAGTGCCACAGTTTTGACATATTGATAATGGAATGTCTTGTCTTCTTTTCAAAGTAAAACTTCTGTTTTCGTTTCGCCATTTTGTCGTTTTGATGAGCGATCTCAGTCATCTTCTCTAAGCGTGCTCGGGCCTCCAACAAATAACTCATCGTTGAATGTTCATCATCTGGAGATCCTTAACTTGTCAGCGTTCACTCAGAATAGACAGGGGTCCACGGACGCGTCTTCCATAAAGAAGCTCACGGGGAATATCCAGTCGTACTTTGAGGTACCTCTATAGGTGAACAATAGGAAGGGTAGATAACGATCCCAATCATCAGCATCGTCGTTAGCAAATTTCTGTAACATCTGTTTCAAAGTTCCGTTGAAACCCTCAACTTGACCGTTAGCTTGCGCATGGTACGGGGTCGTTTTTAACTTTCGAACTTGTGGTAACCGCGTCAACTCTTCCACCAGTCGAGATACGAAATTAGATCCAAAGTCGCTTGGAATCTTGCTAGGAACTCCAACTCGCGATATAATCTCTATCAAGGCCTCTGCCACAGTTTCCGCTTACTGGTTTTTGAGCGCGATGGTATCCGGGTATTTAGAGCATTTCCACAAAGTGGATGCTCTTATGTTTTCATGAGAAACGGATCCGCCGCCGTCGCCGCGACTTCAAACGTGAATATCTCTGAAACCGTTCAATATTTTCGGGTCAGACTTGGTGTGTTATCTCCTTAGGCCTGGACGCGGATATTCTTTAATGGACGACTGCTGAATTATGAATGACGGACCTGACGCTTGTAATGGGAAATTTGTCTGGTTGTGTTTCGATACTCGCTGCTCACCACTAGGTGACGTTGTAGTCAGAGCATAGGTAAACCTTTCTCTGACGATTTCGTCTGAACGGCTTGTCTGATTTCTTTGAAATTTTATTACAATGGGCTTGAAGGATAGTCAATGTGCTGAAAAGGTTTTGGTGTAGCTGGCATAATTATAAAAGTTTTTTTGTGTCTCAAAAAAAAAGTTTTTCGTGAAATGAAAATTCACTGATTCGCTTGGAGTAATATTTAAAAACTGTTCTATTCTAGGTTGCAAAGCGTAAATATAGGATTGCTGACATGGTAATTCCCTTTCGGTGCGAACCAAATTGCCATTTAAATGAAAAATCTCATTTATCGGACTTAACGTCAAAGCCTCCATAACCATTATTATGATTAAAGTTTTTCCATTGAACTCTTATGTGCCATCTCCCTAGGGCTTTAAATTTCACCCCCTTGTTTTTCGTGGCATTTGGTCATCACTATGTGGCGCTATAGACATGAATGCAGGTAAGCATGTGTAAACATCATATCTTCCGAACAACGTGTTTTATTTCCATGAAATTTGGGTATAATCATCTTGCAAACTAGGTAAAGAACTGACAAGATTTTGGTAGTGTTGGTGAATCATGGAGATGCATTTTTGCGTTTCAAAATAAGATTTTGTTTACAAAAATGGAAATTTGCTTCTTAATCAGGGAAAAGTAATTCTATTTTGCTGAACATGAATGTAACATTCCCAGTGTTATAATTCACATCCCTTGTAAGCCAAATGGCCATTTTTTTAAATATACGAAATTCTCATGACTTGAGTCCAATATCTACATTCCCCAGGTCACATCTGAGGAGTTTGTTTCATCAGGTAGGTTGGTGATATTGTTCATCATTGGGTGGCACTATAGACAGTAAACTTGTATTACAACACATATAAGGGAAGTGGGAAGAGGTGCCGACATACTGACTGCGTCACATGACTTCACAGAATAGTCTTCTGGTTAACCTATTCTAAAGCACATACCAAGAATCTAACGATTCATGATATGTGTTGTATCTCAGGTACGCTTTATTGTACCTGTTCATGTGGCAACTTGGATGATATGACCACACGGCCCCTAGCACCGGCATAAGCGGTATTAGATACAAATCTAGAGAGCTGTGATGGAAATGCGCTGACAACTCGTATACTGGTAATTGGTGAGCTGTTTCGCTGTGACAACTCGTACATTGGAGATTGGTGAGCTGTTTCGCCGTCAGAAAATTATTGGTATTTCATCTGTTCATGAAGTTTATTATTGTCAGACAGACAAAGGATTTCAAAGGACTGAAATTTATTTTGACTGAAATTGAAGGGCCTCCTCTCATATGGATTTTGCAACCCATCAACCTAATGCTTGATTTATATCTCATTATACATTCTTTTTTACAATTACTAATTTCATTAACATTATGGTTTAAAAATGTATTGAAAGCACATTGGTGCTGTTAGCGCTGGCATAATCATGTGGCATAATCATGTGGCATAGGGTAAAGTCAGCTAAATATATCTAAATCCAGGCTACATCAACCCCTGCTTACACACATAACTCAAATGCAGTCAGAGAAAATATGCTGCCATCAGTGTATGGTCAGTATGGAGAATTGCAAGGATTCACATGGGCTTGAAATCTGGCCATTTTGGTCCAATAGACATACTGTAACACTGATATTCTGCTTTACCTTTCAGGCCTCATATTGTATGAGGCCTGTATGTTGACCATTCAGTTAATAAAACCTGTAAAGGTTGACTTATTGCATAATGCACTTTACATAAGTGGACTACTAGACTGCTTGTGTCAACAAAGTAAACACTTCATTTCCGAATCAGTGCTTCAAAGATTTTTGAAGTGGAACTTATACATACCTGCTATATGGCACATCCCACCTGGGAAATTTTTACATGTATATCTAATTGAAGTAATCCATTGGAACCACTGATGATTTTCCAATAATAGAGAAGAAAAGCAACTCCGAGTAGGGATGACAATTTCATTCTGTATATTTCGCTATTAGTTATAGCATCTTCAGTAGTGAACAAAGTTACAAACAGCTCCATAGGCACAGTATATATACAAGGCATAATGTGATCTGAGCAAATGCACATTTATAAATAGGTAAGCCAGTAAATTATGTCAGTCAGGTTGGACGGATATTAAAATGCTGTCATATTCAGAAATTGTTAAATGTTAAGCAATAACCTGACAGCCATCTATAAATGGTGTCATTCAGGTGATGCAATACACACTCTAATTGATGAAAACAATACATAATCTGCTTATCTGGCAAGAGCTAAGTAAACTGTGCATAAATAAATAAAGTATGGTGATATAGTGAGTATGTACCTACATTGAATACAGTTCATGAAGTTTGGATAAGGACTGTCATTTTAAGATAATATAGGTATAATTTGCTTGGCAATCCCCATCAGAGTTGATGGAAACTTACAAATGTTGTAACTCGCATGTTTCATAATTGTATATTCCCATGCGAGTTACAACATTTGTGGAGTGTGTATTGTAACACTTGAATCACACCATTTGTAGATCACTATCAGGTTATCGCTTAACATTTAACAATTTCTGAAAATTTTAATATCCGTCCAACCTGACTGCCATAATTTACTGGCTTTAAACCTATTCATAAATGCGTATTAGCTAAGATCACATTATGCCTTGTATATACTGTGCGTGTGGAGCTGTTTGTAACTTTTTCACTGCTGAAGATGCTAGAACTAATAGCGAAATATACAGAATAAAATTGTGATCCCTACTCGGAGTTGCTTTTCTTCTCTATAATTGAAGTAAAATGGTGTGTTCTGGTGAATTTTGACAGAATATTTGGACTTTGAAGATGATATTTAATAATGCTCCAAAATGAACTGAATTTTCCTTGTCATCTGTCTGTCTGTCTGTCTGTCTGTCGGTCTCTCTGCCTGCCCATCTTTCATGTCATACCACATATGCAGCTGGTGATGGATCGGAAGCCTAATTCACGAAACGAGTGCTCATTCACCCCCATGGCTCATTCATCTCCATGGGTTCATTTATAGGGATAGAGAGATCACGTGCCCTTTCTATACTACTCATCGCGCACTACTCATCGCGCATGCGCAGTCGACCCATTCTACTGTAGGGTGCAAGCCTGGTCCACGGAATCTCAGGTAGCCAAACCCCCAGGTCTCTCGCCCCACCCTATCCCGCGCCACACCTATGCGACCCGCTGTGCAGTGAGTAAAGCGGAGGAGGAGGAGTAGGATGAGGAGTCGGACACGCCAATGATTATACTAGGGAGATTGACTGACCTTCACCTATTTTATCGAGGTCAAATTTAGCATTAGCAATAATTTTTGAAGGAGTGAAGATGGGCTCTCCAAATTAATCATACTTGTGCAATTGCTGACTGACTAGAAGCCTATCCCAGTTGACTGAACCTATTTTCTCAAGGTTATATATTTTATATCATGATATAACATGAAATATAGCTAAGCATTCTAAATTGATATCACATATGCAACTGACGATTGACCTGAAGTCTAGGAATATGAATGACGTTGACCTATTTTATCAAGGTCAAAAACTATGTTAAGTCACATGTTAACTGCCAATATACACTCCAAATCTAACATTGTCATCATTTTGTTGTGACTGTGGAATTTTGCATGTGTTCCAACAGCCTCAGCTTTCAACAGTAACTTAAAACCATGCTGTATCAGCTGAGCTGTTGAAACACATCCATTTCCTAGCTCTGACATACTGCATCACTGTCGAAATATGGGTACCATGACCGAGTGATAGATCACACAGCCAGTGAAGGTTCCTGATTTACATTGAATGTCGTTATTGCCTAAGAAGTATTAGTGCTCAGCATTTTACAACAACAACAATTCGCTGACTTACAGTGAAAAATTATAGTGAAAGGTATTTATTTTTTGTTGTTTTTTATTTTTGTTTGCTGGCGTTGTTTCAGATAGAATACAACAGCCTAATTCATACAATCAGGAATAAATAGGGGGCTAAAGTCTTTATGTTCAAACGTTCATGGGAAATATAAAAGTGGCAATTTGAAATTTTATTTTTATTCGATTTTTTAATGTCGGTGGGCCCATGAAACGCAAAATAAAGTTGGTGTTGCCTCACACTGGAAGCTTCTAGAATACACAGCATTGTCGCATCATCTGACCTAGATACAATCCACACTAGCCTTCGAGAAAGCTCCAGATGGCTGACCCACATAACAGCACGTAAACAAGCTTACGTTATATTCGAGATGTCTAATAATAGACTGCAATACCATGACAATCCCCTCTTAAAAAAAGAAAGTTTCAAACTTGGAACTTTCTTGACAATTCAAAACATTATTGTAAAAAAAATCTACATTACAACAGCAAAAATGTTAACAAACATATTATGAAATTTGCGGTCTTTAAGGCGACAGGGCTTGTGTGCGTGATCTTAAGATGTTGTAACGCGAAGTCGTCTCAAGACTCAGGGGATGGTCTTCATAAAACCTATACAATAATAGATTCCAAGGTCCGGCTTCTGAGATTTCTCGAAGTCTTGACAGCCTCTTTAAATGAGACAGGATACAATAAAAACGAAGTTCAAATCTGTTGAATATCAAGCCGATCTATTGTAAATTCATTCCACCTAACTTAGGAATGATCGGCAACATTGGCAGGCAGACTGGCACAAATTCATCAACATCAGACCATTCTGTAAACAGTCATTTTCGGAACTGGAGATAGCAATTTCTATTATCGGAGACATAAGCCTCTGTGAGACCTGGTGGTACTGGCCATCAGGGAGACCTGGTGTTACTAGCCTGTCTGTATGTGCCGTTCATTCCGTTATATACAATGCTATACGTTACAATGTCAAGTTAACGCGACATAAATGCCCTTACAAATTCGGTACAATTATGACTAGCAAATCACAAATCTGTCGCATTACATAAATTCAGTCGTCAAAATCAAGGTTAACTCATTACCCTTACATAAGCAGTTTCTATGTTATCCTATAAATTTGAACTTACATAACTGATTCTGACCTAAAGGGTCATGGAATAGTATTTCGGGAATAGTTTTGTCAAAAGACATCACAATATCAAGGTTGCATGCACGCAGATTTATATAAAATTGGTAAATGAAAAGTCGAAATTTATGCATTAATATGGTGGTCAAGAATCGAGATCTTACAATATGTATATTATATGCGAGACAAACAATCAGCAATCAAATTGTCCTTGCCTTTAATATGTCTGACTCCATTTCAACAATCTTTGATTTTTGTTTTTCATCTTACTTGTGAAAACAAGTGGATTGTGATCACTGAATACAGTAATTGGCAATGATGAAGAAGTAACATAAACATCAAAATGTTGTGAAGCCAATATCATTGCCAAAAATTCTTTCTCAATTGTAGAATAATTCCTCTGATGTTTGTCAAATTTAAGTGAAAAATAAAATATTGGGTGATCTACACCAACTGAACCTTCTTGTAACAAAACGGCACCAGCAGCAACATCACTAGCATCTACAGCCAGTTTAAATGGTGAATCAAAATCTGGTGCTGAAAGAACTGGCGCGCTCATGAGTATGGCTTTCGGGTTTTCAAGAGCTGATCCACATTCATCGGTCCAAACAAAACGTTTGCCCTTTTGCTTAAGAGTTGAGTTAAAGGCGCAGTAATATCTGAAAAATTTGGACAAAATTTTCTGTAGTAACCAGCCATACCCAAGAAACGCATCAGTTGTCTCTTACATGATGGTCTTGGAAATAGTGAGATAGCACTAACCTTAGCATCTCTAGGTTTTACCTGAGCCTGACCTACAACATGACCTAAGAATGTCACACGTGCATGTCCAAATTCACTATTTCCAAGGTTGACAGTCAGCTTGGCGTCACTTAATCGATTGAACAGTGCGCGAATTCTCTGTAGATGATCTTCCCATGTATCGCTGTAGACAATGACGTCATCAATGTAAGTCTCACACCCTTCCAAACCGGAAGTCACACGGTTGATGAAGCGCTGAAACGTGTCCGGAGAATTTTTCATTCGAAAAGGCATGACTTTGTACTGGAAAAGACCCTCCGAAGTGACGAATGCTGATATCTCCTTCGCACGATCCGTCAGTGGAACTTGCCAAAACCCTTTCAGAAGATCAAACTTTGACACAAACTTGGCACTGCCCACGTTATCAATGCAATCGTCAATGCGTGGAATAGGGAATGTGTCTGTTTTGGTCAATGTGTTCACCTTTCTGTAGTCAGTATACATTCTGTAACTGCCATCTGGCTTTGGAACGAGGATACAAGGTGAACTCCAGTTACTAATACTTGGTTCAATGAAGTCATTGTCCAATAAATAATAAATATCTTTTTCAGATAATTTTGCTTAATGGGATTCAAACGATATGGGAGCTGCTTCACTGGATTACAATCTCCGAAAGTGAAATTTTATCAATCCGAGTAGGGATATCTGGAAACAAATGTTCATATTGACTGAGCAGAGTTCGAAGTTCTTCCTGACGCGCTGGATCAAGATGACACAACTTGGAATCCAAATTAGGTAGAATGTCAGAGTTCTGTAATTGCGCCGCTGTCATGGGCTCTTCACAAGTTTCGTTATTATCAGGGTCAGAACTAACTACACTTACAGGGTGTACAGTACTGTTAGCGCTATCTCTGCCTTTGTGAACTTTAACATATTTACATGACATAACTGTTAGTGTTTACGCCTGTGAGGATTAAGGTCGCTTAATTTCTTTTCAATGACATAAGGACCATACTATCTAGCCTTAAGTGGATTACCCGTAATAGGCAGAAAAGCCAGTACATTCTCACCAGGTTTGAAACTTCGTTTAAGGGCATGTTTATCACAGGTTATTTTCATTACATTTTTGTGCTGACTTTAAATTTCACATGGCCAAATCACGTGCTTTAGTCAACCTGGTGCGAAATTACAACACATATAAGGGAAGTGGGAAGAGGTGCCGACATACTGACTGCGTCACATGACTTCACAGAATAGTCCTGTGGTTAACCTATTCTAAAGCACATACCAAGAATCTAACGATTCGTGATATGTGTTGTATCTCAGGTACGCTTTTATTGTACCTGTTCATGTGGCAACTTGGATGATATGACCACACGGCCCCTAGCACCGGCATAAGCGGTATTAGATACAAATCTAGAGAGCTATGATGACACATATTGTAAGAGATTACATGAGTCAAGATCACTGTCTAGAAACTTTTCCTTTAGCAGTTTAAGTGGTCCTCTAACTGTATGACCAAAGACTAATTCAAATGGACTGAAGCGTAAATTACAACACATATAAGGGAACAGACTCTCTAACAGGAAACAATAACAAATGTATGCCTTCATCCCAGTCATTCTCAGTGTCAAAACAATAAGTCCTAATCATGTTCTTCAATGTCTGGTGAAATCTTTCTAATGCGTATTGGCTTTCTGAGTGGTACGCAGATGATTTGTACTGCTTTATTCCAAATTCATGCATGAAAAATTCCTGACAATTTGAACCCTGATCAGACTGAACGGACTGGGATAGACCGACAAGTGTGAAAAACTTAACTAAGGCCTTAACAATAGTTTTTACCTTAATATTCCGTAAAGGAATGGTCCCAGGGAACCTGGTTAAAGCACACATGATTGCTAACATGTATTAATTGCCTGACTTTGTTTTTGGTAATGGATCAACACAATCTATAATCACCCTATTAAATACTGCCTCAAATGCAGGGATTGGTTGTAGAGGGGCCTTTGGTATGGTTTGGTTTGGTTTTCCAACCATTTGACATGTCTGGCATGACCTACAAAATTCCGTAACATCTTTTTTTTTAATTTGGCCAATAGAAATGATTTACAATTTTGTAATATGTTTTGTTAACACCTAAATAACCTGAAAGAGGTGTTTCATGGGCTAGTCTGAGGATATCTGAAAGATATGAATTTGGTACTTGGCTTTTCTGCCTATTACTACTAAGAACACCATTCTTACAAAAGTAACACACAGGCCCTATAGTTACATCACACTCATCTACTGCCCTGTCAAATAACATGGAAATGTCCTTGTCACTATGCTGTTCATTAACCAGCCGTGATTTTGAAATTTTGTCCATAGAACATTCCAATTTGCTATCAAGATATGGCTTATCAGCCTCATCATTTAAACACACGAAAGTGTCGGCCAAACAAACGTCATCGATGACGTCATCTTTAAAAGACTTTTTAGACTCCTCAGCCAATTTACTCATGGCTCTAGTAACTGCACAAGCAGGATACAAACTTTGAATTTCGTCTTCAACTGGATCATGGATACAACCGGGTTAACCCCGACCTTATCTCCCGCAAGATCATTTCCAAAAAGTAATTGAACACCCTCAAATGGTAAACTACCTTTAATACCTACCGTAACAGGCCCAGAAATCAAGTCGGGAGACAGATGAACGTTATGGAGCGAAATGGGTGTATAGTTTACAGAATCTGCCCCTTTAATCAGGATAAATCTGAAGGCCGACCAGAAGATAGTTCTGTCTGCATTGGAACAGTACGTTATAGATTGGTCTAGGCGAGAAAAAGTTGAACCTACAGTACTTGCTGATTGGCTGGATCTCACCAAGAGCAAGGTCGTTGAAACAATCCGCCATATTGACAGAAGTACCCTTCCCCAAGCAAAACAAGTACTGAGAAACCTCAATTCGCAAGAAGTTCTAGCAAATCTCCAGAGTAAATTCGTCATAGTCCCAGCAGACAAAGCTCCGAATAATATAATATTCATATGTAAATATTACTATTACCAGGTGCTGGTTAAAGAATTGAGTGTGGACATATCTTCATCAAATACGCCTACTTACTCCCAAACTGCATTTACTCTGGAAGATTTATTTAACAATCACAAAAAGTTTCTCAGGGAGAGAGGTATTTGTCTTCCAACCAATCATAACGACATACCAAAACTATACTGGACTCCCAAAATGCATAAATCATCATACAAAGCTAGATTCATAGCTGGTTCTAGAAGCTGCACCACCAAGCTTCTTTCAACCCTATTGACGAGGGCCCTTCAGGAGGTAAGCATTTTGGGAAAGGTATTACACCACTATTTCTAAAAACTCTGGCGTTGAATGTATGTGGATATTGAAAAACTCAAAATGTCTTACGGAAGAACTTGATGCTAAAGGTCACATACCGTATAGACATGTATCCACATGGGATTTCTCGACTCTCTATACCACAATCCCTCATCAGGACCTTATTGACCGTCTAAGTTCGTTAATAGTATCTGTGTTCAAGAAAACTGATCGTAGATATATTAATGTCGGAAGCCATAAAGCATTCTTTAGCTCTACTACATACAAGAGATATCATTCATGGGATGTTTCTTTGTTTATAGAGTTGTTTGAATTTCTCATTAAAAATATCTATGTGAAATTTGGCAACCATTATATCAGCAGCATATAGGTATTCCAATGGGTACTAATTGTGCACCTCTGTTGACTGACCTATGTCTGTTCTCTTATGAATATGACTATATGCAGGCGCTTTCAAAAACCGATCCATTCAAATTGCAACACATATAAGGGAAGTGGGAAGACGTGCCGACATGCTGACTGCGTCATATGACTTCACAGAATAGACTTCTGATAAACCTATTCTAAAGCACATACCAAGAATCTAGCGATTCGTGATATGTGTTGTATCTCAGGTACGCTTTTATTGTACCTGTTCATGTGGCAACATGGATGATATGACCACACGGCCCCTAGCACCGGCATAAGCGGTATTAGATACAAATCTAGAGAGCTATGATGGAAATGCTCTGACAACTCGTTCCTTCTCATTCACCAAACGCTATATAGACGATCTTCTCGCTGTAGATAATCGCTATATAAATGACGCAGTGAAGGATATATATCCACCTTCACTGGATGTGAAGGAAACTACAGACACCCCTACAGGCACATCATATTTAGATCTATATCTGTATAAAAATGAAGCGGGCATTCTCTCTCGTCGACTTTATGACAAAAGAGACGATTACAATTTCGACATCGTAAACTATCCCTTTCTGGACAGTAATATTCCAGTGGGACCTGCATATGGCGTATACATATTTCGTTTAATAGCATTTGCTAGATCCTGTGTTAAATGTGACGATTTTAATCAACGTCACAAAACATTGTTGCAGAAACTTATAAAACAGGGCTATTCCATCAAGCGCCTCCGCTCAAAGTTTCTCAAATTTGGCGATACATATCGCATGCTGATAGCAAAATACGAACGTAGCGTGCAAGATCTATGGCGCTACGTTTCGTAACTTGTGTCTAATTCCGCTTAACCCGGGGCTAGGGGCCGTATGAACCCATGTACTTCAAGATCCTCATGGTACTCATATGAACAGTCACAATCAAAGCGTGACTGAGATACATCATTCTTTAGATGACGACTTCACAAGGAATATTATGGATTAAGAATACTGATCAGCGATACGGATTTGATATTTTTGGAACATCACGATGTCTGGCCGGCATCATTGAAAACTGTTGACCGCTTCTCTCTTGCAGGAAACAAGCCTATGTTTATGTATACTATGATTGTCTTTTTGAATTTGGTGCTAATACTGTTATATGGAATATGGAATAGGTCTTTGGATTATGGACGCGGATATTCTCTAATGGACGACGGCTGAATTATGAATGACGGACTAGACGCTTGTAATTACTACTTGCAGATGAAGAGTCAGAAAACGGCAAAGTATCTGCCAACAAAACAGACTGGGACGCGCCCGTGTCTCGCAAAATTTTCACAGGAGTAGCATTAGACGAATCACTTGAAAGTGACACAAAACCATTGTGGATAAATGGTTAAAAAATCTCCATAACATTATTTGAAAAACTGTCAACCTTATCCTTGATAGAACTAATAGGAACAGTGTTTCCTGGCCATCTTAACGTCATACACACTATGAACGTCACTAACCTGCTTGGGTATAGATCTTGAAGTGAGGAAACCACTGGGCTTTGAAAGGCTTGATCTTGTTGTTTTCTTTTCAATTTGAAACAATTACCCATTAAATGACCTTGCAAACGGGAGATTTATTTTGAGTGTTAAAAATGGGTGACTGAGACTTTGTGTTTGACCGTTGACCTTTATAACTGAGGTTAAAAGTGTTAGGCCCTGAGAAAGAACTGAGTTTGTTACCTGAGAGATTAGACTGGAATGAACTTGGCCTAACAGCATTGACAAATGATAATTTGTGTGTCAGAGCGTATTCGTCAGCAAAACGTGCTGCCTGATCTAAAGTGTTGGCATTCTTTTCATCAAGAAATATTCTAATATCACCATGGATACACCTTTTAAATTCCTATACCAGCAAAAGCTGTCTACGGCTTTCAAATTGGTTGTCAATTTTAACCGAGGCACACCACCTATCAAATAACTATTCTTTTGAACGAGCAAATTCTACATCAGCCTGAGAGTTTTCTTTTTCACAACTACGAAACTTTTGTCTATAGGCTTCAGGAACTAATTCATAACCTTTAAAGATTAAATCCTTCGCTATATCATAATTTGATGCATGCTCTACCGTCAATTGAGTGTAAATGTCTCTTGCCTTTCCGACAAAACACTTTGAAGAAGTAAACTCCAATTTCCTTTTGGCTAGTTTAAATTTTCAGCAATTTTCTCAAAATGCAGAAAATATTGATCAACTTCTTTTCCCTGAAATGGTGGGACGAGACTTATTTGACGGGCCGCATCAAATCTTGATTGTGATTGTACAGGTGCATGTGCAGGAGGAATTGTTTGCGACTGTAATTGCATATGCTTCATTTCTAACTGAAACTGTCTTTCTTTCTCTTTCTCTCGTTCCTCTTTTTCTAACTTTTCTCTCTCTAATTCTCTGCCTATTTCTAATTTCTTTAATTCCAGCTGATGTTGCAATTCTAATTTCCTTATTTCCAAATCATCAGCTGTTTCCTCAGTTAAATCAAAATCACTTTCATCCCAAATTTGTTTGCTAACAAAATGTTTAATAATTAGATTCTTAATTTCTTGCTTTCTCAAAGATGTTTTAGCTTTAATTTGTAGGAATTTACACAGCGCGAACAAATCCTCTTTGCGTAGTTAGTTAAATTTCGCCTGACTAGGCTCTAAGGCAAACTGTGCTGGGTCAAATGACATGCTGATAGCGTACTCCCTGACTTCACAAATTTAGACAATGTTGTATCACTTTAGAACTATGTGGCAAAACTGCCAGCTGGTCAATAATGTAAACAAACCTCGCGGACGAGCCCCCAATTTCTGTTACGTCAACAATACGAAACAGAAAGATTTGTGAACTCAAGTGTTAACAATCAAATATTTATTTACAATACTAAAATCATGTACAATTTAAGTAAGGTTAATACAACAAATAAATGTGTGAAATATAGTCTTACTGTTCAATGCTATACCGGCGTGCACTTTACAGTCCTTGTTGAGGCGCAAATATCGCTCTTCTGTATAATGGTAATCCAACACTGCTCAGTTGTTCACAATCCCAGTAAGTGTCCAATATCCGAAGGTTCAATAGCGTAAACGTTAATACACAGGAGTAAATAATCCAACAGGCAAAGGTAACACATTATAACACCCACATAAAAAGCCAGTTTGAATTCCCTGCTACCTGACTGACTGAGCGCTATTTATACTCTATGAGGCATTCCAGATCATTCTACCCAATCAAGAAGCTTCTAGAATACACAGCATTGTCGCATCATCTGACCTAGATACAGTCCACAATAGCCTTCGAGAAAGCTCCAGATGGCTGACCCACATAACAGCACGTAAACAAACTTACGTTGTCTTCGAGAAACTTACACAATGTATAATAATAGACTACAATACCATGACACACGTCATATTCGTTGGCAATTTTCTGTCCTCCATATCCATAGTTGTACTTTCCATCAGACTTCTGGTTCGGAAATTTTCTTTGTTCAGTTTGACGTTGAAAATTTCCACGTTGTTTTCCCACACTGTTTCGGTCGAGAACCTGTGTTAAAATTTAAGCCGCGATATTGGTAACTATGTGCGTCTTGATAACTCTGATCTTTCAGCATTAACTTCTCCACTGTGGCTGGGCTCTGTTCTTTCAATCATATTTGGAGATCTCGAGGAGCACTGTCTAGTAACTGTTTGCGAAGCATCAAGTTGCGAAACTGTTGAAAATCTTCTCCGACTTCATCCATCTCACACCATCGCGGAAATAAACACTGAGAGAAAAGGGGGATTCATCATGATGCCAAAAGGAGTATGTGGAAGCTATAGACCCCTGGTTCTCGGGTAGGTCCCTTGTGTTTCAGAACGATTCCCCAGAGGATTCACTATGATGCCCGAATGGGTATCTCGCAGTTAAATACCCCTATGTCTCGACAAGATACCCCATAGTGTCGTCACAATTCCTCAGTTTCTCCACATAATTCCCGTGATCGTCCCACCACGTGACTGTGAGATTTTCACATGTCTGTTGAATGGCGTATAACATGGGCCGTCTTTGTTCAGTAAAACCCACATCAATCTTAAGTTTCTTCATGCCATCTATGTCATATTTCACCCCAGTTACATTTATCGTCACCCCAAGCATGGTTTTGCGAAGCTTTTGTTCGAAATGCGAAAAGGTATCCATCAAGTTCTTGGATCAACGCGATGATGTACTAGGATGAATCATCAACGTGAAGGACAAAACAGGTTTGTTATTATCCACACATGTACATTGTGCTTAAATTCCTGCGGAAATTTATCATTTTCAAAGGATAATATTTGCCAAATTGATCGAAGTTATTATAAGTCAGACTGCGAGAATTTCTATCACGAACAGGAGTGGACAATAACAAATGTTATGTTAGTGTATTCATAACACTAAGAGAAATGGGGAAAAAGCAATAACTTCTCTCCCTCCCCCTCCCCACGAGAACCCAAGGCATCCTGAGGATTCTCTTGATGATCTCCCTAGGTCATCCTGTTGATTCACTTGGGGTTTCGTTGAGGTACCTTTGCCGGATTCCCCTTCAAGCATCAATACGATTCCCATGTTTCTCTCAGTGAACGATACGGGCTTAGCTCTCGAAAGACTGTAGAAATGTGTCCATTTCATCACCAGCTTGAAACTTTGACATCTTAATCTGGAGAGCGATTACCTTCTCAACAGTTCCCATTGGGCTTTTTACATTTCGAGTTTCTCTCGCTCCAAGTCTAACTCTGTTGTTTTTTCATCTCCCGTTCATAGCGTCTTTTCTGATGTGTCTCTTCACATTGAGCTCTGGACTGCTCTATCATTAAATCCCGAAACTGATCCAGGGTGTAACCTTTACTGATAGCCCTTCTCAACCAATATGCTATTTTGGTTAGAAATAAAACGTTTAGAAGGATACAGGCTGTAAATTGCAGAGAACTGAGCTAATCGGAAACCACAGACGGGACGGGGGAAATTAGCATATTATGAGGCAAAATTCAAGGATGCATACAAATATACATATATATCAGATAAGTCATAGCATGGGACGATGTCAATTTTAACCATGTCGCAAACAAGACATGTTCTATCTACCTGCTTCCATATATAAGCAACATCCCGTTCGCTGCCACCAGAATTGTCAAGACGTGGATACACGTTCGAATCATGGGATATCGCTTTGGAAAGGAGAAGGAAGAACAACTCTGATTGCAAAAGAAAAATATGTATGGTGTGATATACCAGTGTATGTAACTTCATCTGTGTATATTTTTTTTGTGGTTCCACATAATCATGCCTGGGTCCATGACATATTCCTGGACATTAAGTGTTCATCAGACATCATTATCGTCAACGTAAATCCAGTGACTGACCCGACAATTGTGAACTTTATGAAGCGTTGTTGTACTTGATCGCCACTCGGCGGCCATGTTTTTCTATAGTACGCAATGAACTGGGTCAACTCGTCAGCTTCGTAATATATGCGCTGCTGAAAGTGTTTCATGCAAATTTGATCATAATTATTAATTCTTGTATTCTTGTGATGAATACTTATACTCGTTCAAGTTATATTTAAAAGTAATTCACGTATTGACACTAGTTTTCCTTGGAACTATATTGTCGTAGTAAACTGTCTTCTACGCGCATGTTTCGTCACATAAATGCACCAGTTTTGTGAGCGGCAAATTTGACTTTCGTTCTGAAGATTTCTAAAGGTTAGTTGATAAATTATTATTACCAATGTTAATCGCATATTATTACCAATGTTATGGCATATATTTAATAATTTTTTACTTACTGGTTTTGCGTGACAGCCCTGTTTATTATGCCATGCAGTATGGTCTCCGAGATCTTGGGCTCCAGGTTACATTTGGGTATGACGGACTAGTTCGGACGTCAAAATTAGAAGCACAAATAAACAAAACTAGACTTATTCTTGAAGATATAATAAATTCTATAATATCTTTTTATTATGCAATGTATGTGTACAAAAGTTGGATCGTTAATTCTATTGATATAATAATTAGTTATCACTGTTTCTAATATTTCATAATCCTTCAGCCTAGGAAGATTTCCTTGGTTTTCATTGGTCCAGGGGCTGTCACGTGACGCCAATCCAAGGTTATATATTTCGCAGAGCAATGGGCAATGTCAGATAGTTGGTTGGCTATCGTCACTGACATGTATACTAGTAACCCTAAAGGATTACCTGAGCATTATATAGGCATTTACTTGGGATTTACTGTGGAACCTGATTCATTATGGATTTATTTACCAGTGCAAATTATCTAGTGATGGAAATATAGCAGCCAGCTATAGATACATGTATATGTGTACTGCTATTGGAATTCAGCATATTACCTAATATCACACCAAATCATATATGGAATAATTCTGGAAAAGGAGTAGATATAGTGTTTAGGTTACATGCTGTGAGCAATTGAAGGATCATTCTCTTGTGGTACGTCTCAATAATCTAATAATATTTGTGAACATTCGACATCGGAGAAAATCGTTTATACAAACTGTTCCGGATATTAATTATACAACACAGCTCATCTCGTCATCTCATCTCATCTCATACATCATCATATGTTCCTTGTATTATCCTGTATAAATATCTGTCTACCATTATACATCGAATAAATCTGTGGCTGAATAACAAACACGACTTTTCTGTGTGACTTCTCCCTTTGGGACGTGGTCACAAATATATACTGTATATGGTGTCATTCCCATTGGAAAGTGATTGGTGGTTACCACGTGTTACCTGGCCTAGTCACGTAATTACCGGACGTGGATATCAGTCTCATATTGGAGTGTGACTGAGATATATGGAAATAACGAAATTCCAGTTATAAATATTACACATACCATCTACAATTGAGAGTACTGGCGAGTAGTACATCACAATATTTACAGAGAACAAATAAAAATATATCCGGAGTTATGTTCGTTTTCTTCGACAACTTCACAACACAGAAACCTATCTTATGTTGGCCAACATGCCTGTTAAGGTTTTGTAAGCCAAAAAGTACACAAATATAAACAACTACAGTAAACAAACGAATGAAATGTATTGTCAGATGTACAACTTACTTGAGTTATCTGCCTCTAACCTTCTTCTGGTGCACCTAGACACCCTTGCACGAGGTACCCATAGCAACAATCGATTGCATCAACATTCATGCCAGATTATTTACCATAGGCTTACCATATTAGTCCCATATTGTAGTTGACATGTATATTTACAGCACGTTTACATATTATTGACATGCAAATGAGGCTGCCTCGACTCATGCAGCAAATTCATTGCGATGGGCACGCAGCAAGCTCCATGCGAACCAATCGCAGTAAGCACAGGCCGAGATCCCAATGCAAAAGCATCAGCTGATGACAACTGCGTTTATGTCACAGGATATCTGGAATGCTGGCTACCCATGTGATGGATGCACTAGATTCCCTCAGAGACTTACAAAAGTCATTCTGTAAATTAGATATTAGTATGTAGTGAGTAATTGTTATGATTTTATGGATCAGTGTATGTTAGCCCCCATTCTAGTTTAATTTATTGGTGTCAAATTGTCAAGACAAATGTTATTTGAAACTTTTTGTGTTCAAATACTAGAAATCAGTCAAATCGATAAAGTTCGAGAATATTGCCACAATATCACCAGAAACTGACACCGCGAGAAAGGGTTGTGGCAATATTGCCGTAATATTGCCGCAATATAACCGCAACAGTTTCATTTTGATACAGATTTTTTTTAATATGTTAAGTTTTGTTCTTACATAGTATTACCACGGTATATTAAAAAAAATCATTTTTAGGGTCAAGTTTTGCCCTTACCATAGTAACTAAAGTTTGATTCTTACCATAGTATTACCACAGCAGAGTCCTTATTTGCATATAAGTTCTGATCAAACCACATTATTACCAGACCAAGGAAAATGAACCAGAGTATTACCATATGATCTGGTTTGCATACCATATACATTACCCTTGTATTACCAGATGGTGCCATAGTCTTACCACAGCATTACCATAGTATTCAGAGTTTAGATTTTGGTAAGGGTACTATATATATGTTTATGTGCCCTACTATACTCTCTGTGATGATTGGATTGGGGTTTCGGTCTGTCGGATTGGAATTGGTGTCCGATCTATTCGATTGAATATTCCTTCTGTTGGATTGGGGATTTCAATCTGATAGATTGAATTTTCTGTCTACAACAGATTCATGTTATCGTTTGCAATCTCTTAGATTGAATATTTTCAGTCCGACGAAACATTGGTCACTGGGCCGTTTCGGTCTGATCGATTGAATTTCAATCTAATAATTCGTTACTGGACCGTTTCGGTCTGATGGATTGAATTTCAATATAATAATTTTAGAGAGTCCGTCATTAGCATCTGTACAGAATATACAAATTTGCCTTATTATACTAGTCATAATAGTGAATACTCATTTAATAATTTCATACCAACAGCCTGTTATGCATTATTCTATTATTGTGTGTTTTGATTTCAAAGTTTGTACCCTGCTCCATTGTGAGCGTATATGTACAATAAAATTGAATTGGATTGAATTCAGCCTTTTTGATGCTGGATGCCATATTGACTAGAAGCAAAGGATATTTCACCATTCTTGGTACCGGAAAAAAACAGTTTGTATACATCATTTTCTCACGTCATTATGGTATCATATGTGTTGGTACACTCCTTCGTCAGTCGGCTTGAGAAATTTTCATCCTCGCAGCCTGAATCATTGAACCTAGGATTTGATGGCACGGACATTCAAGTGCAGTTTCACGGCCTACCTGGGGCTAAGCTTCGATCCGACAGACGGACAATTCAGAGCAAACTCGCCGTACTTTCTTCGTGCAACCCGGGGGGGTCATTCAACTAGGTGACAATTATCTCACGCGCCCATTATGTAATGCACAAAATCTTGCAATCGACCTATTCTCATTCGCCCATTTTCTAATACATCCCCATGACGTATCGTTCGTGATTATTGGTCAATTACTTTTGAGTAGATAACATTTAGACAGTTCTGGGCCAGGGAAGCCGGGGAAGCCGATGACGTCACAAAAAAAGAAAAAAAAAAAAAAAATGGGTCGAAGGGACATAAGAGCGAGCAGGTGCATGGGGTCATCCGGAGGACGAATCTATTTTTGGCGCGGGTCGGGGACGCGAGGTTATAGGAGCGAGCAGGTGGTTCGAGGTCGTGGAGAGTTCGAAGCTATTTTTGGCGCGGGTCGAACGAGGGATACGCGAGTCATCGAAGGGTCATCGGAGCGAGCAGCTGCAGGGGGTCATCCGGAGTTCGAAGCTATTTTTGGCGCGGTCGAACGAGGGACACGGAGTCATCGAAGGGTCATCGGAGCGAGCAGGTGGATAGGGGTCGACTGGAGGTCGGAGTTAAATCACGTGACGTAGAGGATAAAAGGATGGGCTTTTCCATTTCCCCCCCGGTTTACAGACGTATATGGTAAAAGAGTTGTAGGACCTCTTTGAGCGGTACAGCTTGGATGAAATGCGCATGCCAGACGAGGGTAAGGTATTGCATCATCAGGGAATGTTATAGGGATATGCGGTATAAATCACGGAGTTTTTTAAGACTTACCGCTGGCCTCTAATGAGTGGTGGATCGGTTCGTTGTACATCGAGTTATATATACCCTTATTAACTGCTTTGTACACTGCTCGAGAACATTTACGGGTATTCTCACGTACGATGTTGTACGCTCAGTTGTATAGGTCCATCTCGCTTAAAATCAAATCGGTTACCCGCATTTCACCTTATTGTGCAATATCGGGTATCCCCCCGTGCTACGTCACATCTCGTCACAACCAATGGTGAACGGTTTCACAATCCCGACATAGTCTTGCGCAATACAGCTGATACACATATAGTCTCTCTATATGCATTTAAAAGAGGAACTATCCCTTCCAACTAAATATACCGACTAAGAGAATGTACGTACGAAATCGACGTTTGTTCCATCGCGTTCCTCGAGATGAGATCTTTAAATTATGTATTGACCATTTTTTCCTAACTCTATTAGCTTTCCCGCTATTAAGGAGAGAAGGTTTCGTGTAAGAATTACCGCTGGTCTCTAATGTATCGGTTCGTTGTACATCGAGTTGTGTATATCGTTATTAACTGTACGACTGCTCCAGAACCTTTACGCTCGATGTTATACGCTCAGATTAAGTATAGACTAGGAACGGACAACGGTTTGTCCGGCATATCGGGAGGGCGATTTAAATGCCCGTGTCAATATTTACTCGACTGGTCTAGCTATAATTGTGTAAAATGTTTGAGCAGAGATTAGATATATCACGTATCGGTGTGGAAGTTGGAAATATTTCTGGCTGATCGTTCGAGGACAGCGAGCGCGTGATCATACACCGCGTGTCAATAGACTCGAGCAAATAACTGACCGCCCTATGTTTGGGGATGGATTACACCGCGTGTAAATATTCACGGGGCAGTCGTTATACATAGCATATCGTGTTTCGATTCCAGCAGTGATGAATAGAGCCGCTTCAACTGGACACTATCCCTATCGGCCAATGTATCATTATTTTTGATAATTTTGGTCTTTTCAGAAGACAGTTATCTGGATTCCTCGATTAATTACGGGGATTCGCGAGGCATAACTTTGAAGCATGTCCCAATAGCATATTATAGCGAGTGACAAATATAGCGAACAACTGTAAAATTTAGAAAACAACCGCGAATAATCAGTGACTAAATCACACAAGAATAGCTTCAAATGTTCTAACGACAAAGCCCCACACCGTCTCCGCCCTTACATTGCCCGGCCAGTATACGAGTTGTCAGAGCATTTCCATCATAGCTCTCTAGATTTGTATCTAATACCGCTTATGCCGGTGCTAGGGGCCGTGTGGTCATATAATCCAAGTTGCCACATGAACAGGTACAATAAAAGCGTACCTGAGATACAACACATATCATGAATCGTTAGATTCTTGGTATGTGCGTTAGAATAGGTTTACCAGAAGACTATTCTGTGAAGTCATGTGACGCAGTCAGTATGTCGGCACCTCTTCCCACTTCCCTTATATGTGTTGTAATTTTTACCTGTATATGGCGAGATTCTGCTGGTGGACGTTTCGTCCCCGAGGCCCGCCCCCTGTACAGACCTTTGGTCTTTGATATATGTTGGCATTTGTGGGAAGTTGATGCTGGGTCGACATCGGGCCTTACAGACTAGTCTTTTGTGTGAATTGCCGTCATTTACATCTGACGATGATACAGCTCACCAATCTCCAATGTACGAGTTGTCACAGCGAAACAGCTCACCAATTACCAGTATACGAGTTGTCAGAGCATTTCCATCATAGCTCTCTAGATTTGTATCTAATACCGCTTATGCCGGTGCTAGGGGCCGTGTGGTCATATAATCCAAGTTGCCACATGAACAGGTACAATAAAAGCGTACCTGGGATACAACACATATCATGAATCGTTAGATTCTTGGTATGTGCTTTAGAATAGGTTTACCAGAAGACTATTCTGTGAAGTCATGTGACGCAGTCAGTATGTCGGCACCTCTTCCCACTACCCTTATATGTGTTATAATTTCTCACATTTTACTGAAACACTTCATAATTCGACCAAAAATACCTAACTTTGCGTCGTATGCCATATGCGTTGTCCATTTTTCAACACCAGGTGATCCTAACAGCAGCGTGTTGATCCACTGATAAGCTTGGCAGAATGCAGAAGCAAAGTAACTCCGAATAAACTTAATAAACGCATGGCGACAGTCTCAATATTTCGACAAAATTTTATTTGTCATCAGGATGTCATCTAACAGCAGCGGAAAACGCAACCCTTTTACGGGGCGGACCACTATTACAAGTTACATCGGCGGCAATGTTAAAAGCTTTTAACGTAATCGCATCTCCTCGATTCATTAATTAAGTCTAGACTCCCATATTTAGGCAAGAAGTACTTTAATTCAAGTGCTACAACCGGGCAGACTTCTTGACGGTGTCGCCCATGGGTTATACGCGCTCGTACAAATGAAGTCATAATTTTGGCTTTTTTCTCTCCTTTCAGAAAGCGGTGCACAGGCACTCAAATAGTCTCTCTTAGCAGCGCCATATTAGGCCTCGAGTTAAAATCAAACTCACAGCGAAACCAAACACATATCTTATTCCAATCATCTACCACTAGCCTTCAATTATTCCTCGCAACAGAGACTGGAAAAAATATTGAAAACAATTCACTTCTCTGGCAGAGGTTGCAACTATTTTTTAATAGTGGTCTTGTCCCAGCTATCATATAGCGCACTTGGAAAAGACGACAGTAACGGGATATTTCTGAACACGGAGCACGGAGGAATAACATCGGATAATACGAATGAACACATTTACACATTCCAACATTCGACTAAGGTGCTCGCACGAGCGAACTTTGCGTTTTAACAACATTTTACAGATATGACCAGGTTTTCTTCTAACTCCTTAAAGCACGGAACATATAGGGGAATTAGCCGAGACTCCACGAAAATCTGGTTAGCTAGCCCCCTATGTGGTAAGATAAGCGGTCATAAAATATTCAAGTTTGATCACTGTCTGGGGCCAAATTTTGACCATATGGCGTGTTCTGAATGACCGTTCGAGGACAGGGAAAGCGCAGACGATCGCTCTATGTTTGGGGATGGACTATGTCGTGTGTAAATACTCACTCTTCTCGGTAGTGAAATGAAATACAACAACGAATGTATACGTTCTTTTATAGCGTCGACGAAGAGAGGGGATAAAACACGCATTTTTGGTCGGAGTTGAACTTTTAACATGCTCCGCGACAGTCCCTCTCAAATATGTATTTTGGATTAACCAGATGTCCGCTCAGGCCGAGTCAATATTCGCGAGATGGTCAAACCGCGGTCGAAGTTCGAACGTTGGTCAGACACCTGCATCTGTGGCTATTCAGCATCTAAGTTTATTCGGAATGCTTCAGCGCGGCAAAAAAAATAATAAACATCTCGGATCTCGATTTTCGTCGAATTTTCTATAAATTAGCCATGGCGATATCTCAGGAATTAAGACGAATAGAGGCTCGCGGCTTACGGCGTCGTATTCCTCTAGATGCGCAATAAAGACCCTATACAATTTTATCGCCCGACGGTAACTTTCGCCGCGATTAGAAGATAAAAGGTGTCACGTGACTCGACCATTTCTCGAGAAATAAGCGACATACGCGCATGCGGTTCGCGGCGTTGTATTCTCGGTATCGAGGTCTACCGTAAAGCCCCTATACGAATTTATCGTATCTCTATAACTTTCGCCGCTATTCGGCGTCGAAATTATTTCTTTTGTAGCTTACCACGAATAGGCTCATATGGCGTCAAACCTTGTACCTGTTTACCTTGTGATTGATCACTTTTCGGGGTGTTCACGAGTGCCTATCGAATCATACGAAAATATCTGATTTTAGAAACAATATTAAAGGAAGAGGAGAATGTGTGTGTGTGTGTGTGTGTGTGTGTGGAGGAAGAGAAGGAGGGAGACTGAGAAATGAGGAGGAGGGTGAGAAGCTGAGGAGGGGGAGGGAGAGTGAGAAATGAGGAGGAGGCATGAGGAGGAAGAGGAGGAATGAGGAGAAGGAGGAGGAGGAGGAAGAAGAGGAGGAGGAGGAGGAGAAGGAATTATATGACTGGTATAAAATAGAGACAAAGCAATACAAAGATTACTAGATAATCGCTTTATTCATCAACTTATAGCGTTGCTGCACAAATAATGAGAGAAAACTGCTTATATGAAATACATGTTGTGGGTATCATTTCGACATCTAGCCTTCCATTCAATGTTTATGTACGAAAATTTCCACTGGGGTCTTTATCCGGAGTCCTCGCTCTCACCGTCATCAATCAACTTATCGAATAAGCATTTCCGCATCTTAATCGTCTGTCTGAGTGCTTCCTCGTAGTCTATGTCGTATATCGTTTGCAGACGCCTCGTTGTTTTCAAAATCTCGTTATGAATAGAATCGGTTTGTAGCTTTTGTATGTTCACGAGGAGATTATAGTATTTTTGACGTAAAGTCTTCATCATCGTTGGAATGTAATCCTCCATAGCATTTGCACCAGATTCATTCATCCTCTTCATAACCTCGGCATGTATATCGCTGTTTTCTCTCGTCAATGTCAATCCTACAATCTCCCCAGAATGGATGAGTTCGTCATCTGGAGGGTATTTTCGCTTTCGTCGTTCCATTTCATTCCCGCTCCTATGGATCATGTGCCTCTGCTGAGACTCGTCATCATTCTCATTCCGTTTGAACCACGGTGCATCCGCCCTCGTATATAATCCCTCTCCCACTTGATCATTCCTCTTAGCGGACCATGCCGGATCGTGACATGGTATCGCGTTAGAGAGAGTTGATGGAATATGAATTGGGGATGGACGAGATGGTAGCTGTTCTTCTTCTTTCGCGAGTTCCTCATCGCCTGATATTACATTGGTAGACAGTTTGTCATTTTCCGCGGTATTGGGTTTTAAATCGATGAACAGATATCCGTACGGACGAGATGTGGCTTCGTGAAATTTTGCCATGAAATGTGTCGTATCCCTAGGAAAGATGCGTCTCCCGAACGTGCTAATTTGCTGTCTATCAATAGGATTATTGAATAGAACGAAATGCTGGCAGTTTAGCGTGATATCTCGAGATGCCTTGCCTTGAGGGAAGAGATTCTGAGTCAGATAAATTACTGACAAATTTCTGTGATGCGACCCTTTGGTGAATAGGTCGGCAACTTTTTCTTCGCGCTTTACCTCACCCATCAAATCGTCCAGAACAATATCGTTTGGTCGGGGTCGAAGTAATACTCTTCGCCTATGTCATGGGGTATGCCGGGGAGGAAGTTTACATTTTTCAGACTTGTAGATTCATAGGCTGACTGCCATTGACTGTAACACCATACGACGCGTGTTGGAGAGGGATCGATATTAGCACATCCCCTGTTGGTGTATAAGTCGATGTCTGATCAGGTTATCTGGACGCGAGAATGTTTTCTGACACACGGTACACTTGTTTGCCATGTTGAAGCTTTTCGGGGAAACGTAGATTAATTCTGATATCATTTCTCTCTATATTTTATACTATGTGGTATATCCACCCCTCCTTCCCTCCTCCTCCTCCTCCTTTCCTCCTCCTCCTCCTTCTTCCTCACTCCTCCTCCTCATTCTTCCTCCTCTTCCTCTTCCTCCTCATTTCCGCGTTCCCTTTACTGGTACTTGCACGCTTACTTTATGACGCTGTCTACAGAGTTCTGCTTTAGCCTGCTCTACAACTCGCTGTGCCGGTGAAATTAATTCAACTTTCATTTCTCTTGTACGTGATTTTTTATTCGAATTCGCCGTACTGTTGCCTTGTGCGATATTAGGAGAGTTTGGAGGAGAATGCACCCTCTGTCCCTCAATCTCACAAATTTCCTCCTTTAGGTAAGCTCTACTCTGGTCTCGATAAAATTTAATCCACATATCAGCATATTCAAGATTGTCTTCCGCCGACTTGATAAAGCGACAGTAGTGATGCGTTCAACGGTTTCTAAAGGAATGCAAAAATTTCACTCATAGACTTATGATATAGGTACGACGACATGGAATGCCGTAAAGAGAATTACAGAGGTCTTTATTGGGAATGGACGTTTTCGGAGTCCTCGCTGTCACTCAAATTCGATTGAAGAAGATAATTTGCAGTTTCCAGCTGCGTCTCCATAAAGCTTTGAAATGCTACATGCAAGGTCAGCAGGTTCTGGGCACGGGTAGTTTTGTTGGTATCGTCTTCGGATCCTGTCTGTTTCTTATGCAGTAGAAGACATACTCGGGCCAGCAATTGGATATCATCTAAGAGCGTGATAAGATGACGACGCATGCGTTGGTAATGAGCGTACTCATCGGTCCCACCTTGGGGTGTATCGATAATAGCATGGAGTTGAACGTTGGTTCTACATAACGCTTCGGCAAGAATATCCCCATCGTGGATTTCAAAGTTGGACAATAACTTTGAACACAAGTGACATGCGTAAGCCATGACTCTCGTCTTCTGCGACACTCGACGTATAATGAAGGCTCACAGATGTATATAGCGTTTACATGCAAGACATCGGCGATACATTTGGCGATACATATCGCATGCTGATAGCAAAATACGAACGTAGCGTGCAAGATCTATGGCGCTACGTTTCGTAACTTGTGTCTAATTCCGCTTAACCCGGGGCTAGGGGCCGTATGAACCCATGTACTTCAAGATCATCATGGTACTCATATGAACAGTCACAATCAAAGCGTGGCTGAGGTACATCATTTTTAGATGACGACTCTATAACGAATATTATGGATTAAGAATACTGATCAGCGATACGGATTTGATATTTTGGAACATCATGATGTCTTGCCGGCATCATTGAAAATTGTTGACCGCTTCTCTCTTGCAGGAAACAAGCCTATGTTTATGTATACTTTTGTCTTTTTGAATTTGGTGCTAATACTGTTATATGGAAATGGAATAGGTCTTTGGATTATGGACGCGGATATTCTCTAATGGACGACGGCTGGATTATGAATGACGGACTAGACGCTTGTAATCGGAGCTCGGGTATGGGAAAGATGGGAGAGCTCGGAGCTGTGGGATGGGCAGTGGGGAGAGCTCTGGAATGGGGCAGTGGGGAGAGCTCGGCGCTCGGAGCTCGGAGCTCGGGAGGGAGCTCGGAGCTGGCGAGTCAATAACGAGCACATAAAAGACAACGCTATGATATACATTGACATTTTTTATTTATCTACGAAGTATAATTGAAACGATCCTTTTTCGAAGCAATATCAGGAATTTTCCAAGTTTATGGTTTTATGTTCCTTGGATGTATTGTCCTCTTTCGAGTCGATGAACACAAACATATATACAGTCATTCCGCTGGTACTCACTCTCCATTGTCGTGGAACAAACGTGACCCCGTTTCAGCGTCTATCATATATTCACTCGCGTAAAGGATAACGTTCAAGGCTTTGTCAATCTCCTCTACGCAGTTCTTCAAATTTGACCACATAGACAGGTCCAAAGTCTGTCCGGCTTTTGAGGGATAGATTTTGTTGCGATTATACTCGTTCGTCTTCCAGCGGCGAACATGAATTTTACCCTGTCCTCGGTAGAAGCTGTAACTCAGGTCTTCTGACAACGGTAAAGGTTCGGCATTGACTACGCGTTTCGCGATCAGCTCGTCGATCGAACGATATAGTCCGTCAACTTCATCCAACCATCCCGAGTTAAACGTACGGTTTTTATACCGGGCAAAGGATCGGAGTCGACCACATATATACTCTCGGTAATATCCACGCAGGCGTGCCCTTTAGAGTTCCCCACATTGACCAATACGTTGTACCCCAAATGGAACCCAGTCACCGATCTATAGCCGACATCAACGATCGAAGCCTTCTTAAGTTCAGGCTGTAGCAGTTGGGCTAATGTAATGTTGCCAGTCTTCTGCAGAGTTCCCATAAACGCATAAAAAGCCTTCGGACCACGTTTAAGTATCAAGTTCAACAAATGCCGCACTCGACTATTCGTTGTCTTCTCAGCCATAATGTCTTCGTACATTTCCATCGTTAATATCATTTCGTCTTAGCGAATCGCATATAGTGGTCACACCTGTTATCTCTTTGATGAGAATGACAAGGTTTTTGCGAATTGCTTGTTGGTGAATCTCTTCCATCGTCCTATCGGTGGCGCGTTCGAGTTGTAGCGAGAGTATGATACGTTAAGACAACTCGTGCTTATATACAATTCCAACGCTGTACACTGCGCATGCGAGATATATCAACATACCGGTTGTCAGAGCTAAAAATAAACATATGGGACAATGCCGGGAAAACCCGGTTTCAAGTTCGAGCATGTCTGTGGCGTCAGAGCTAAAGATAAACATACGGGGCAATGCCGGGAAAATTCAAGTTCGAACATGTCAGTCGCGATAATCATATGTTCGTCTTCATAAGGCGTACACGTTACAAACAAGTACAGTCCTTCTCTAAGTTAATATACGGCACTGTGAAACATCTCTTGATCTTCCACATTCGTATTAGGAGTACACGAAAGTTAGACTTCCACTCGTTCGTCTTCAGGTGATTTTCTCGCCATTCTAGATTCTGGAATTCCGATAACCACAGTAAGTCCATCACTTCTCCGTCTTTCCCTATGTCTCTCATCCACTCATCTACAGCTTTCTCTTCATCGAGACATTCTAGAGCCTTGCCAAAGAAGACAGAAACTCGGTCGCCGATATCTAGTCCTGTGTTGTACTTCTCCTCCATTTGCTCCATAATAGGGATGAGATACACAGCATATATCATAGATAATCTATTCAACAAGTGTATACGCTGTCCTTCATCAAAGGGGGCGGGTTGGGTGATCAACTGGACGATGTGATTATTCCCCGTCTCTTCCAATACAGCGATGAATGCCCTGATGGCCAGTGGACCTCTTTTCGATATTTCGTCCAATAAAGCATCACCCCTGTCTTCTGCGGTAAAGATATCATTAACGTAGTTTAACCGGGACTTAGTTAATGTTCTCTTTCGCTTCAATAATTCGAATACTCTTTCTAGATTCTCTATACGCCCGGACATATGCTTTCTATATATACTCAAAGCTACCTTGTACATGACATCCATGATGTATACTCTTTCTTGCGGATAAACCTGAAATTACATATGTATATAAAGACGACATCCATGCACCCGTTCGCTCAGACGACCCTTCGATGACTTCTGTGTCCCTCGCTCGACCCGCGCCAAAAATAGCTCCGAACTCTCCACGACCTCTAGCCACCTGCTCGCTCCTATAACCTCGCGTCCCCAACCCGCGCCAAAAATAGATTCGTCCTCCGGATGACCCCATGCACCTGCTCGCTCTTATGACCTTCCGTGACCCATTTTTTTGTGACGTCATCGGCTTCCCCGGCTTCCCTGGCCCAGAACTGTCTAAATGTTATCTACTCCTTTGGTCTTTGATATATGTTGGCATTTGTGGGAAGTTGATGCTGGGTCGACATCGGGCCTTACAGGCTAGTCTTTTTGTGTTAAATGCCGTCATTTTCATCTGACGGCGATACAGCTCACCAATCCCCAGTGTAGAAGTTGTCACAGCGAAACAGCTCACCAATTACCAATATACGAGTTGTCAGAGCATTTCCATCATGGCTCTCTAGATTTGTATCTATTACCGCTTATGCCCGTGCTAGGGGCCGTGTGGTCATATCATCCAAGTTGCCACATGAACAGGTACAATAAAAGCGTACCTGAGATACAACATATATCAAGAATCGTTAGATTCTTGGTATGTACTCTAGAATAGGTTAACTGGAAGACTATACTGTGAAGTCATGTGGCTCTGTCAGTATGTCGGCACATCTTCCCACTTCCCTTATATGTGTTGTAATTACCCCGTTTCTCCGGAAACCTGCTTTCCAATTACAACAACAACGTCGTTATTGGTAATCGCGAGCTAGAAGAGATGATACGCCAAACGGGCTCGACTCAACTAGCTGTATGGCATCATAGAGTTTCTGGAAAGACACAGAGTCCCTGCTTGCCTCAGACGAGGTCCATCTTAATCATGTTGGTACCGTATGCAAAAATATGCCAAAAGTGTCAAAGTCGCCATTGGGCATTTCAAGAGAAAGGATGTATTTTCCTAATCTTGAGTTGCATGACATATAGTTTCCATTTAGTCGTATTTGTTTTACATGTTGAACTGACATACATTTTAATTGTCTTAATTAATTATAATTCTCTCACTTTGGAAGTCCACCATGTATGTTTTCCTTATTACATATGACAAGTATGTCATCTCTTTTGATTGTATTACATATGGAAGAGTGCCATATATTTTGGTTGCCATATGTGTCATATGGTTTTATGATGCACATATGGAGGGTGTGCCATATGTTGCATTGATATACATGTGGAAGTGTGCCACTGGTTTTTAACAATCCCCATATGGAGGTGTGCCATATGATGTGATTGTATTTACATATGGAAGTGTGCTATTTGGTTTTGTTGATGCACATATGGAGAGTGTGCTATATGTTGCATTTAGTTACATGTGGAAGTGTGCCACATGTTTTTAACAATCTACAAATTGAGAGTGTGCCATATGATTTTATTGATGCACATATGGAAAGTGTACCATATGTTGCATTGATTTACACGTGGAGGTGCGCCACATGTTTTTATTCATCCACATATGGGAGTGTGCCATATGTCGCTAATGTATTCACATATGGTGGTGTGCCATAAGTTTTGCTGAATTTACATGTCAATGTATGCCATGTTTTTAACAATTACGTATACAAGTAAAATATAGTTTGTTCTCCTTCGTTTGCAATTTTATTTTTCCAGCTGCTCATGATGCCAAGATCATCAAAGTAAGCGGTCTGTACCACCACGCCTAAGGGCCTCTTCACTGCCTAGTGCCCCTGCATTCAAAAAGGCAAGAGGCAATGCCACGGATGCTCCTCACAGATGTCCTTCTGCATCGGATGTGGCCTTGGAAGTTATGAAAATCCAGGATGCCAAGAAGGAGGCCAATCCCACTGAGACATTTACACCATGCAGGTGAGGGTATGCCATCTTCTCCATCTCCAATACCTGACCATGCCGAGGGAGCTGATGCTACATGTATCGAGGGGCCATCTGTGTCCGCTTCTGTGGGTCAAGGACTGGTCAGATAGATACTGGATGAGACCACCTCTCTGGACTTTGGAGACAGTGAGAATGACGACAGGTTCAAACTCAATTTGATATCTTCTAGCTTGCTTTCAGGTTTCAATGTGGGTGAAAAGAATCGGGCAAAAATATTTGGTAACGAGTATGTTGATTTTGGGACGATGATACTTTCATAAAACCTACCGCCAGTGGCTCTCGGGTGAGTGTAACTTCCAAAAACAAGAAATACTTCATCAGTCTCTGTGGTTACATGAATATGATGTTTTCATGACTATATATTGCTCAAAACTCCCTGAGCATATTGCTGGTCTCATCAAGTATGGCAACAGTATGTGGCTCTTGAACGAGCAGTTCTGTCAAATTCTATGATGAGAACTTCAGAAAACTGCGAGCCCTGGAGCGATTGGAGTGGGGAAAGGTACACGATGAACTGTGGAGACTATCCTCTCTCAAAAGTAACCCCTACATGTCCAATACTTCCTTTCGGTCCTCTATCCCTTCAACCACCCAGTCCACGGCCCAATTGCCTTTTCGTTCTAATCGGAAAGCCACTTTTTTCCCATTGGGTTACTGTGCACCTTTCTGTGTCTATCGACTTTCCCCACTCATTCAATCTTATGACCCTACATTAACCAGATTCCTTATTGATGGTTTCACTTTTGAATTTATCCTGGGCGTGACAAATCATCACAGGTCCACTGTTCCAAGAAACCATTCGTCCATCTATCAACATCCTAAATTAGTCTCAGAAAAATTAAGTGTTGAATTGAAGCTTGGACGCATAGCTGGCCCGTTTTCTTCTCCTCTCTGTTCAGACCTGATTTGTTCATCTTTGGGTATAGTTCCCAAAAAGGAAGCAGGTAAATATCGCCTAATACATGACCTGTCATACCCAGATGACATTTCGTCAGTTAACTCGACCATACCAAAACATCTTACCAAAGTCAGTTACGATACCATTGAACATGCCATCCCTCTAGTTAAAAAAAATGGCCGCCATTGCCTTATGTCTAAAGCTGACATTGAGGATGCTTTTCGTTTGATACCCATTCGTCCTGAGGAACAAAAATTCTTGGGTTTCACATGGGAAGATCACTTTTATTATGACCGTTGGCTTCCCATGGGAGCAGCATCTTCCTGCAAAATTTTTGAGTCCCTAAGCTGTTGTCTTCAGTGGATTATGTCTCACCATTTCAAAGCGTCGGGTATGTTCCACCTGATTGACGATTTTTCTTTGTAGCGCCTGCTAACTCCAACAGGTGCAGCCAGGATCTTGACAATTTTATATCCCTTTGTCAATACTTGAGATTTCCAATACAACATTAAAAAACCGTAAGATCGCAGACGATTATTCCCATATATGGCATAGAGCTAGACTCAAAATGGTGGCACGTTTGTCCCAAGATAAACTAGCTAAGGCTCGTGAAATGTTAAACAAATTTCGCCGCAGCAGAAAATCACGTTTGGAGAGCTCCAATCCATGTTAGGCAACCTAAATTTCTGTTGCTCAGTAGTTGTACCTGGAAGGGCATTTTTACGGCGTCTCCCAAATTTGACCATTGGTGTGTCAATTACAAGCGTCTAGTCCGTCATTCATAATCCAGCCGTCGTCCATTAGAGAATATCCGCGTCCATAATCCAAAGACCTATTCCATTTTCCATATAACAGTATTAGCACCAAATTCAAAAAGACAATCATAGTATACATAAACATAGGCTTGTTTCCCGCAAGAGAGAAGCGGTCAACAGTTTTCAATGATGCCGGCAAGACATCATGATGTTCCAAAAATATCAAATCCGTATCGCTGGTCAGTATTCTTAATCCATAATATTCGTTGTAAAGTCGTCATCTAAAGAATGATGTATCTCAGTCACGCTTTGATTGCGACTGTTCATATGAGTGCCATGAGGATCTTGAAGTACATGGGTTCATACGGCCCCTAGCCCCGGGTTAAGCGGAATTAGACACAAGTTACGAAACGTAGCGCCATAGATCTTGCACGCTACGTTCGTATTTTGCTATCAGCATGCGATATGTATCGCCAAATCTGAGAAACTTTGAGTGTAGGCGCTTGATGGAATAGCCCTGTTTTTTAAGTTTCTGTACCAATGTTTTGTGACGTTGATTAAAATCGTCACATTTAACACAGGATCTAGCAAATGCTACTAAGCGAGATATGTATACGCCATATGCAGGTCCCACTGGAATATTACTGTCCAGAAAGGGATAGTTTACGATGTCGAAATTGTAATCATCTCTTTTGTCATAAAGTCGACGAGAGAGAATGCCCGCTTCATTTTTGTAGAGATATAGATCTAAATATGATGTGCCTGTAGGGCTATCTGTAGTTTCCTTCAAATCCAGTGAAGGTGGATATATATCCTTCACTGCGTCATTTATATAGCGATTATCTACAGCGAGAAGATCGTCTATATAGCGTTTGGTGAATGAGAAGGAACGGGCTTTGAATGGATCGGTTTTTGAAAGCGCCTGCATATAGTCATATTCATAAGAGAACAGATACAGGTCAGCCAACAGGGGTGCACAATTAGTACCCATTGGAATACCTATATGCTGCTGATATATTGTGTTGCCAAATTTCACATAGATATTTTTAATGAGAAATTCAAGCAACTCTATAAACAAAGAAACATCCCATGAATGATATCTCTTGTATGTAGTAGAGCTAAAGAATGCTTTATGGCTTCCGACATTAATATATCTACGATCAGTTTTCTTGAACACAGATATTATTAATGAACTTAGACGGTCAATAAGGTCCTGATGAGGGATTGTAGTATAGAGAGTCGAGAAATCCCATGTGGATACATGTCTGTACGGTATGTGACCTTTATCATCAAGTTCTTCCGTAAGACATTTTGAGTTTTTCAATATCCACATACATTCAACGCCAGAGTTCTTAGAAATAATGGCGCAATACCTTTCCCAAAATGCTTTCACCTCCTGAAGGACCGTGTCCGCCTCAATGCTGAGGCGCGTGCGGATATAGAGGCATGGCTACAATTTCTATCCGAGTTTAATGGAAAACTATGTTTTCTGTTTTCGGACTGGCTTTTTTCGAACGCAATCCGCCTCTATGCTGATGCAGCTTCTGTGTATGAAGGGTTTGCCGCCATCCTTGGTAGTTCATGGTTTGCGGGTTATTGGAAGTCTGATACTAAGGATTTGCATATAACAGCCAGACTGATAATGCGGCCCTGGTGGATATTATCAACCAAACATCATCCAAGCCAAAAGTTATAATGAAACTTGTTCGACGCCTAGTATTAGCCTCTCTTCGTCATAACGTATATTTTCGTTCAAAGCATATTCCGGGTAGGCATAATGTCTTAGCCGATCACCTGTCTCGTTTCCTTTTCCAGGAGGCGAAATCTCTAGCACCCTGGCTGTCCAACAATCCAGTGGAAATTCCTGCACAGATTTACAACCTATTGTAACACACATTTGCTTCGTTCTTCGATTTCTAACAGCACAATCCTCTCCTACCGTCGCTTACTTATCCATTTCTTATCCTTCCACAACAAGAATTATCCAGGTCTTCAAGTTTTCCCGGTCACTCCAATAGTGCTGGCAAATTATGTTACTTTCCTTTTCACTCAAAATCTCAGTTCGTCCACCATTCATTCCTACATATCTGCCATTAATTTTGTTCACAAACTAGAGGGTTTGGGGAATGTCACCAATAACTTTCTCCTTTGTAAAGTTCTGAAGGGTGTTAAAAATCTTAAATCTACACAGGATATTCGGATGCCCATTACTTTGCCAATTCTCAAAAAACTGGTGAATTCAGTGGATAAGGTATTGCCTGCATATTTTCAGAAATCCATGTTCAGGGCCATGTTTTTCATTGCCTTTCATGCTTTCCTCCGTGTTGGGGAATTCACGGTATCTCAAACTAAAAAATTCGAACATGTCCTACAGGTTAAAGACCTTGACTTTCAGGTCAATTCCACTCATGTTATCGGCCTAACGCTTATTCTGAAACATTTCAAACACAGTGGCATGCACTCCATGACCATAAGTATTCCACTGTATCGGGGTCCAACATTATGTCCAGTGAGGGCTTTTCAGCGTTATTTGAATTTCTCTCTTTTCCCAGCATCCAATTATTGATGTCATCAAATCTGAGGTCGAAACAAGTGTTTCATTTGAATTCAAACCGAGTCGAAACGAAGATCACCAGATTGAATCCTAGAAAGAAAACCGGCCCGGATGAAATACCATCCACAATTTTGAAATTGACTGCTAAGGAGGTGATTCATCCACTATGTAATACATAAATAAATCTCTGACGGAGGGTGTTTCCCCCTCGAATCTAAAAAATGTTAATGTGTCACAAATATCTAAGAAGGGTGACAGCATGATGTCCAATTATCGCCCGGTTAGTGTTTTAAATAGCTTATCCAAGATATTTGAAAGTGTATATGCAGGTCAAATAAATGCTCACATTAATAACTATTTATCTGATTTTATATCAGCATATAGATCTAACTATAGCTGTCAAGATAGTTTCATGTCAGGACTGTAAGATCACAACTTTACAGATTTTTTCCACAGTTACGTGGATACCTTGTCAATTTTTTGTCAAAATATGTACTTGAACATTGAGTCATTAGGTTGTTTTATGCATATTGTGTTAAACTAATGCATCGGTTTGCCAGAAAAGATAAGTATATTTGGTCTGGACAAAAGAAAAAAAGGCAAAGAGCGTCTCAGGTGTTTTGGGGTAGAAATGGACCATCCTTGGTCCGAATGCGTCGTGTGAAGTGGCATCTTGTAGTAACGCCCGCCAACGCCAAGCTCAACGCTTCAACGCCCTGATGAATTAGTTCATGGAATTGTCACTAATTCATTGGAAATGCAGTGACGCGTCAACGTCCGGCGTTACGCCTTAATGCCCTAGCATAGCGCCTTGACGACATGATATAGACAGATGAGAGAAAACCAACAACAACAACAACAGCAAGGATGACAGGTGAGAGAACAACAACAACAACAACAACAACAACAACAACAACAAGTCTTCATATAGATTATTATCCCCAATGTTACATCATACCCACGCTGGGGGAGCCGCGTTGGGTATGTTTACAATTCAAGAAGACTCTTGTCCAATCAGAGATCGTCATTTGGTGCTGTATTTGTCATAGTCGTTCTTGCCCATTAGATGTATTCTCGGCTGCTCTTGTCCAATCAGAAGGCGTCCTTGAGAAAGTCCCATCTTCGGCCATGTTCGCTCTCATCCGTTTGTTCTAATCGTCGTCGGGCAGTCCAGGATATTGTTCGAGCAGCATGTCCTGAAACAGTTGTTTGCGCATTCTGATCGCATTTTCCAGGGCCTCGGTGGGTGGTAGCCCCATATTCTCTTCCAAGGGATGCTTGGTCCTCATGATGGACCTGTGCGTGGGGTCGCCTTTCATTTCAAGTGGTAGTAAGGTATACTGTTCATAGATCGCCATGGCTGTTTTCCTGATGCAGAGGAGCATTTGGGTGTACACCTGTTGTAAGTTCGGCGTCCTCGATCGCTGCAGCGTGAGTATTGATAGCTGTTGTCACAATACGATCCCAGAAGGTATGTTCTGTCTCACTTTCCTGGGATGTAGGCTGACTATCTGGGGTCAAGCTCTCCGTATCAGTAGACAGATTGTCAGCAATCTCTGTTTCGGTATACACTCTCAGCAGTCTCTGTATCAGCATCCGCCTCAACGGACTCCTCGGAGTCTTCAATCCCATGTATATTTTCCTAGTGTCGCATCATATCGTAATGTCTGGTGAACGTGCGTTCGCACTCAGAGCAACTATAAGCCATGTTGACGGTTGAACGTCGACTGTGCGTGTTTTGGGAATACACTTGCTTTCATAGACAGTAACGCCCGCCAACTGCTACGCCTTAACGCTCTATCTGTACGCCTTAACGCTCGTCTCAACCGCCTTAACACCCATCCCAACGCCTTAGCACACTTTCTTAACGCTTTAACGTCGTTTAATGATGCGTTCGAACAAATGTTTTCTTTTGTGCTATTGTGCACCCCTGTTGGCTGACCTGTGTCTGTTCTTTTATGAATATGACTATATGCAGGCGCTTTCAAAAACCGATCCATTCAAAGCCCGTTCCTTCTCATACACCAAACGCTATAAAGACGATCTTCTCGCCGTGGATAATCGCTATATAAATGACGCAGTGAAGGATATATATCCACCTTCATTGGATTGAAGGAAACTACAGACAGCCCTACAGGCACATCATATTTAGATCTATATCTGTATAAAAATGAAGCGGGCATTCTCTCTCGTCGACTTTATGACAAAAGAGATGATTACAATTTCGACATCGTAAACTATCCCTTTCTGGACAGTAATATTCCAGTGGGACCTGCATATGGCGTATACATATCTCGCTTAGTAGCATTTGCTAGATCCTGTGTTAAATGTGATGATTTTAATCAACGTCACAAAACATTGTTGCAGAAACTTATAAACAGGGCTATTCCACCAAGCGCCTCCACTCAAAGTTTCTCAAATTTGGCGATACATATCGCATGCTGATAGCAAAATACGAGCGTAGCGTGCAAGATCTATGGCGTTACGTTTCGTAACTTGTGTCTAATTCCGCTTAACCCGGGGCTAGGGGCCGTATGAACCCATGTACTTTAAGATCCTCATGGTACTCATATGAACAGTCACAATCAAAGCGTGGCTGAGATACATCATTCTTTAGATGACGACTTTACAACGAATTATGGATTAAGAATACTGATCAGCGATACGGATTTAATATTTTTGGAACATCATGATGTCTTGCCGGCATCATTGAAAACTGTTGACCGCTTCTCTCTTACAGGAAACAAGCCTATGTTGATCTATACTATGATTGTCTTTTGAATTTGGTGCTAATACTGTTTTATGGAATATGGAATAGGTCTTTGGATTATGGACGCGGATATTCTCTAATGGACGATGGCTGAATTATGGATGACGGTCTAGACGCTTGTAATCTGACACACGCCGTTTTCCAGTTCATGCCCCATGTTTTCAGCATTTCCATATGAACCGCATCCATATCCAACAATTTCATATGTGTGACGAGGAAGACATACTGCTGACGTAAAGCCCGTCCTAGTCTTTGTGCCAATCTGTAATGGGCTAAAATTGCGGCTTCCTTTTTCGAATACCCTTTGTGTTGAAACTTGTTTTCTGTGACCCTCAACGTCTCGCCCATCTCGGCGTCCATACTTTCTTTGAACAAATCCTTCCATAGCCTCGAGTTCACATTATGTTTATTCCCTTGTACGGGGTCGGGTTGGTCCTTCACGGTTGGGTGATATTTCGGGACTCATGGTATGAAGCGGACCCACTGTATGGGAGTGGGTTGCTGCTGCTGGACGGGTGCTGCCAGGTGTGGACCCGGCGGATGGTGTAGGGGTATATGACGTTGCGGTGATCCCTCGCAGGGTAACAGGTGGGTCGTCAGCAGGCGATCTTCGGGGGTATGGGCTTTTAATTCTACGAACAGGTAGCCGTACGGACGACTTGTCGCCCCTTGAAACGCCTGCATGAAATGGTCGATGTTCCGAGGATAAATTCGACTACCAAACACACGGATTTGTGCTCTGTCAATGGGATTGCAGAACAACACAAAGTATTGGCAGTTCAAGGCAATATCTCTGGACGCCTCCACTTGAGGAAAGAGGTTCTGGGTCAAATAGATGACGGACAGATTCCGATGATGGTATCCTGTAGTAAACAAGTCAGCGACGTGTGAATTGTCCTTGGCCGCACTCATCAGATCATCTACCACTACCACGTTGGTCTGCTCGGGGTCAAAGTAATACGATTCGTTTATGCCGTGAGGAATCCCTGGGACGAAGCTCACATTCTGTAACCTTGTAGCTTCGTAGGCTGGCTCCCATTGGCTATAACACCAAATAACAAGTGTCGGAGCTGGGGTTGCCACACCTTCCCCTAAGAACTTCATCAGCCAGGAAGTCTTACCTCATGCCGTAGGGCCGCTCGCCGTCATCGTATAGGGATGCTCTACTGCTCTTGTTGGACCTATAGCGGGACTCGACGGGTGTCTCTTGGTTGTGTTTGCGTTGAATGTGCCTGAGCATACTATCGCGACGAGAGAAGGCAGAACGTACACGTACACGACATGTTCATCAGTCGACCAATACATATGGACTGATGAGAGACACATGTTCATTCCTATATTTACAGACACAACCACCAACATCACCACATACCAGTTCTACCACCAACACCACACACCACCACCACCACCACCACCGGGCGTTGACGGGCGTCAACGCCCGGTGGTGGTGGTAGCTCCCGTGTGGCAGAGCTCTTGGATCGGAGCTCTTGGAGCTCAAAGCTTGTGGAGCTCAGAGCTCGAAAGTGACCATATCGCATGCATGCGCACTCAGAGATCGGAATTGACGTCATCGCATGCATGAGCGCGTACCTCTGGTGCACCCTGTACCCTATAGCCCGTAGGGTATAGGGTACACCAGGATGCGGGTGCACCACAGGTACGCGCGCATGCATGCGATGACACTTCCGAGCTCTGAGCTCCAGAAGCTTTGAGCTCCAAGAGCTCCGATCCAAGAGCTCTGCCACACGGAAGCCACCACCAGCACCGGGCGTTGACGCCCCACCACGCTCGGTGGTGGTGGTGGTGTGTGTTGGTGTGTGTTGGTGGTGGTGGTGTGTGGTGGTGGTGCTGGTGGTGGAGGTAGTGTGTGGTGGTGGTGGTAGAACTGGTGTGTGGAGATGTTGGTGGTGGTGTCTGTAAATATAGGAATGAACATGTACCCCTCATCAGTCCATATGTATTGATCGACTGATGAACATGTCGTGTACGTGTACGTTCTGTCAGAGAACTTTCTCTCGTCGCGATAGTATGCTCAGGCACATTCAACGCAAACACAACCAAGAGACACCGCCGAGTCCCGCTATAGGTCCAGCAAGAGCAGTAGAGCATCCCTATACCATGACGATAAACGGCCCTACGGCACGTGGAAAGACATCCTGGGTGATGAAGTTCTTAGAGGAAGGTGTGGCAACCCCAGCTCCGACACGTGTTGTTTGGTGTTATATCCAATGACAGCCCGCCTACGAAACTACAAGGTTACAGAATGTGAGCTTCGTCCCAGGGATTCCTAACGACATAAACGAACCGTATTACTTTGACCCCGAGCAGATCAACGTGGTTGTGCTAGATGATCTGATGAGTGCGGCCAAGGACAATTCACACGTCGCCGACTTGTTTACTAAAGGATCCCATCATCGGAATCTGCCCGTCATCTATTTGACCCAGAATATCTTTCCTCAAGGGAAGGCGTCCAGAGCTATTGCCTTGAACTGCCAATACTTTGTGTTGTTCTCCAATCCCAATGACAGAGCATAAATCTGTGTGTTTGGTAGTCGAATTTATCCTCAGAACATCGGTCATTTCATGCAGGTGTTTCAAGGGGCGACAAGTCGTCCATACGGCTACCTGTTCGTAGATTTAAAAGCCCATACCTCCGAAGATTGCCGGCTGACCACCCACTTGTTATCCGGCGAGGGATCACCGCAACGTCATATACCCCTACACCATCCGCTGAGTCTACACCTGGCAGCACCCGTCCAGCAGCAGCAACCCACAGCGGGTCCGCTTCATACCATGAGTCCCGAAATATCACCCAACCGTGAAGGACCAACCCGAACCCGTACAAGAGAATGAACATAATGTGAACTCGAGGCTATGGAAGGAAGTTGGAAGTTTTAACACAAAGGGTATTCGAAAAAAGAAGCCGCAATTTTAGCCCATAACAGATTGGCATCCAGACTACGACGGGCTATTCGTCAACAGAATGTCGACCTCGTGACACATATGAAATTGTTGGATAAGGATGCGGTTCATATGGAAATCGAAAAAACAGCGTCGATGCTGAAAACATGGGACATGAACTGGAAAGCGGCGTATGTCAGAGCAATAGCACAAAAGAAACATTTGTTCGAACGCATCATTAATCGACGTTAAAGCGTTAAGAAAGTGTGCTAAGGCGTTGAGATGGGTGTTAAGGCGTTGAGACGAGCGTTAAGGCGTACAGATAGGGCGTTAAGGCGTAACAGTGGGCGTTGGCGGGCGTTACTGTATATGAAAGCAAGTGTATTCCCAAAACACGCACAGTCGACGTTCAACCGTCAACATGGATTATACTTGCTCTGAGTGCGAACGCACGTGCACCAGACATTACGATATGATGCGACACCAGAAAAATATACATGGGATTGAAGACTCCGAGGAGTCCGTTGAAGCGGATGCTGATACAGAGACTGCTGAGAGTGTATCGACTGATATCGAAACAGAGATTGCTGACAGTCTGTCTGCTGATACGGAGAGCTTGCCCTCAGATAGTCAGCCTACATCACAGGAAAGTGAGGCAGAACCTGTCTTCTGAGATCGTATTGTGACAGCAGCTATCAATACTCACGCTGCAGCGATCGAGGACGCCGGACAGTATAACTCACAACAGGCGTCCACCCAAATGCGCCCATGCATCAAGAAAACAGCCATGGCGATCTATGAACAGTATACCTTACTACCGCTTGAAATGAAAGGCGACCTCACGCACAGGCCCATCATGAAGACCAAGCGTCACTTGGAAGAGGTTATGGGGCTACCACCCACCGAGGCCTTTGAAAATGCGATCAGAATGCGCAAACAACTGTTTCAGGACATGCTGCCCGAACAACATCCTGGACTGCCCGACGAAAATTAGAACAAACGGATAAGAGCGAACATGGCCGAAGATGGGACTTTCTCAAACGACGACTTCTGATTGGACAAGAGCAGCCGAAAATACATGTAACGGACAAGAACGAATATGGGAGACACAGCACTAAATGACGGTTTCTGATTGGACAAGAGTCTTCTTGAATTGTAAACATACCCAACGCGGCTCCCCCAGCGTGAGTATGATGTAACATTGGGGATAATAAACTATATGAAAACTTGTTGTTGTTGTTGTTCTCTCATCTGTCATCCTTGTTCTTGTTGTTTTTCTCTCATCTGTCTATATCATGGCGTCACGGCGTTATGCTAGGGCGTTAAGGCGTAACGACGGACGTTAACGGTCATCACTGCATTTCCAACGAATTAGTGACAATTCCATGAAAATCAGAGCTTTTGGGCTAATTCACCATGGCGTTGAAGCGTTGAGCTTGGCGTTGGCGGGCGTTGCTACAAGATGCCACTTCACACGACGCATTCGGACCAAAGATAGTCCATTCTACCTCAAAACACCTTCCTTCACACCCCCAAAATGCCCACTTTGGCTACTACTCCTACTGATGACGTTACCGATGACGTCACAGATGACGTGAACATACCTCAAATAGGGGTCTGCACCACGAGAACTACAAGATGACACCCCACACGACGTTTTCGGACCAATAGTGGTCCATCTCTACAGCAAATACCTTCCTTCACTTCCCCCAAAATGCCCACTTTCGCTACTACTCGTCCTGATGACGTCAACGGCGACGTCACAGATGCAGTGGACAGCCCGTAAATCGGGGTCTACACCCCGAGAGCTACAAAATGGCACCTCCCTCGACACATTCGGATCAATAGTGGTCCATCTCTACCCCAAACACACCTCCACGCACCCCCAAAATGACCACTTTACTTACTACACCCAAGTGCGCATGGGCAGATTGAGATGACTTGCAATAAAAAACACGCCATTCTGACTCTACCGAACACAAGCTTCACTTGGACACCTCCCACGACCCATCTGGACCCATAGTGGTCCATCTCTACCTCAAACACATCCCCCCACATACCCCCCAAAATGCCTGCTTTCTATACTACGACCAGACTGTGCATGCGCAGAATATTGAAAACGGACGAAACATTAGTTCAGCCGGATGCTCCTCCACGAGAGCTTCAAAATAAGACCTCATACGACAGCATCGGACAGCTAGGGACTGACCTAGACCCCAAAACGTCCACCCAGTATGGACCTATGGGCTTATGGGGCTATATACAGACCTACCTGGTACTTTTCAAAGAATTTCGCCGCTTAACTTCGAGACCCCCCCCCCCATCGTGTTCTACATGCTGAGATGTGAAAAACAAGACCAAACAACCCATATCGCAATGAAACTGAGTAAATTGTCCAGTGTGGACATATCCCCCTAAGCCAGTATGGGCCTGTATGGGCCTATATACAGACCTTCGTGAACTTTTCGAAAAAATTCACCGCTTAACTTCGAGACCCCTCCCTTCGTGTTTTTCGTGGCGAGACGTGAAAAACAAGACCAAACAACCCATAGTAAAATAAAAAAAAAGACCAACCCCCATACCCCATACAGGCATTTTCCCGTATATTGTATAATACAGGCCCCTATTGTAGACCACGTATTTGGGATTGCTTTCTTTCCGCGGAGGCAGACCGCATTACCGTCAGACCGCGGAGGAATACATGCCACATAGAGATCGGAAGTGACGTCACCCTGGTGGCACCACCTCTAGGAACTATAGTCAACTTGACCGCCCCGTGACCTCCACAAACCTCCACGCCACAAAGAATTATCCTCCCCGGCAAAATGGGGCTTTAGCCGTGTTTTATATACTACTGCGGTCGCCACCCGCACAACTGCGGGTTAAGTGAAGAGACAAGTAGATGGATTTGAGATTTTTACAACTTGGCGAAGTGAAATATAGTACATCTGTTCAAAATAGTGTTGAAATTAGAGCTGAACTATTCTTTTTAGAATTTCTTTCATTTAATTCTGTGTTAAAATTAGGCTTTCCAGACCAGGAGAGAGAAATCCCCTAGTGACGTCACTGTATAACAGAATATCAATGTTGTAGCTTTCGCAAAGCATAGCATAAACATATGTTACATGTATGTTACATTATTGATTGTTCGCCTCATATAGGTGCTTTAATTAGCAAATAAACATCTATGCTATTCTATTGTATGGATAAAAATATTTATTTATCACTACGTAATACTATGTATACCACCGGTAGCTATTGTTTTATCATGCCGAATTATAGAAAATAATGATTAATAAAAGAGAAATGCCCCCAAATCGTTTTTGTCAATATTTCAATTTGATTCACATTCGTACGAAGTCATATTACAAAAATATATAGGAAGGGGGAAATGTACACAGGAGGAAATATCGGAAAATGTCCAGGGAGAAATTGATGTCCTTCGGGGGAAATGTCTTTGCACCGCTATGTGCAAACCACGGATTTAAGTTAAATTAGTGTCTAAAAATGAGGAATCTTTCCAAAATTTCATTTTGTCATGGTATTGCAGTATAAAATTAGACACTGAAGATAGTTCTAGAATAATAGAGCTGAGGTAAACTTGTTTACATTCTCTTGTGTGGTTATAAGCATGGAATTTTCTCGAAATCGTGACCGATTTATCGCAAGTAAATTGCAAATGACCGATATACGAAGAGACCCGCATGACGGTAATTGGGTCACAGCGCCATCTACACATAGGCCTGTCTACATACTGTTTTGTGGGTTAATCATTTCGAGCTTTCTAGAACCTGTTGTGGATTGTATCTGTATCGGTGGAAGTTTCTTTATTTGATAGAATAATCTCGAATACCCGATTGAGTATAAATAGCTCGACGTTCAGTGATCGAGGAGGGATTCTAACTGGCTTCTATGTGGGTGCATTAGATTGTGCTACTGGATATTACCTTTGCCTGAGATTACTGACTGTTGGAATACTCCTGTGTTTTGACCAATGTGTTATCTACGTGATTGAACTGTCGGAGATTGGAGCCTTTGCTGGAACAGTAAACGGCTGAGCGGTGTGGACTATAAAATACAGGAACGCGATTTCTGCGCGTCGGCACGGACTGCATAGAGATTTGCACGTTAGTACGGGCTGTGAGAGATACACCGGTATAGCATTGAACAGTAAGACTATATTTCATATTTGTTTGTTAAGTTGACCTTACTTAATTTGTATATGATTTTAGTATTGTTAATAAATATTTGATTGTTAATCCTTGACATCACAAAACCGTTCTGTTACGTTTTTTCTATTATCGTTTATGACGTAACAATTTTATCAGTTGTTCGAGTTCTTAGTAAAATTTTGCTTTTGAACTTTAACGCTATTCATGAATTGACACATCAGAAGTGTACGGATCTAAATACCGTTTTCGTTCGTTATTAATAAGGGGAAATAACTGTTGTACCGGTATGTAACCCGTCCTTTTATACTACAAAAACTACAGGACCTCGTGAGCGGAACAATCTACCTTCTTCAATTAAATCCATCACCTCAACATCACTGTTTAAATCCAAACATTTCTAGATTATTTGGTTCGAAATTAACCCTGTTTGATCTTTATTTATTCACATTCAAGGCTAAAGGAAAATATAGAAAAAACTAATATACATGTATATACTTGAAACCATTCTTTGAGCACCTTTATTCAGCTTTTTTTTATCTGAACATCGCCCGCTTATCGCTTATTTGGGATAGAACAAGCCCTCTGGGGTTTTATTCCAACCAACACAAATTTTTTGACTCCTGATGTATACGTTTTTATTATTGGTGAATAAAAATTCATTCATTCATTCATTCTAGTTCCTAGATCAATTATATTAGATTCTAGTCGAGTTTGCCCGATAAACCATATCCAATGCCTAGAATACCGAAATAAAGTCGATGATTTTATCTATATTTTTAATATGGACTTGGACTTCGTTATTTGCTATCCAGACCCCTGCGTTTACACATTCATTCATTCATATGTTGTGTTCTCAGTGATGAAAATAAAACCTTTTTTTTATTACAACAATGTGATTTGGTTCTTTTTTAAACTAGCTGATGGAAATGTCCCAGGTTGTGAAAGGGCACGTAAACAACTCTTGGTCTTATTAAATTTGCATATGACCTTTGTGACGTCTTCCGCTCAAGTCACTTTGAAAGGTGAATTGACCTTTGAGTGCATTTTGTGACGTCACTACCGGTGCCGGTCACCTGACCGGAAGTGACGTCACTACCGGTGCCGGTCACCTGACCGGAAGTGACTTTCGACCCCTGCGCACCATTATTATCCGGTATTGTGCGCATACGCAATCCGGTCACGTGACCGGAACCGGAAGTGACGTCACAGAAGTCAAAGGTCAAAACGGGAGAATTTCTATACTATTCGGGTTTGTTCATGATATCTGAGAGTGTCTCATAAGCCAAGGCTGGCTTGTCCATGATGTCTGACTGTCTTATCAGCCAGGGCAGGTATTTGGATAAGGCAGGTATGACCATTTGCAACCCCCCCCCCCCGCCTTCTCTCAACTCTCTTCCCCTACATGATACACATTTTTTTTCTGTAAATATAGTATCACAGATGATTGAACCAATGCATAGAATAACTCAGTCGATGCCATTAGGGTGAAAAAGCAAGCAGAATTTTATTCCAAAAGAAAAACAAAAATATACATTCGATATTCTTACCTGTACCAAAATACTGCTCTTTGACTGACCGATCGAACAGTTTGGGTTTGATCTTAATGTCTCATCGGCGATGAGTAGGCTAATCAGGGAAGTGTCCTAGCTAGGTCATTATTGCTAACGGAGTGTCCTAGCTAGGTCATTCTTTCCTCTTACATCGGTACCCAAGACTAAAATTGCCTTATCTGCACAATCATGAATATTCGTGCGGGTGATTGATTGTTCTATTTACTGACTTATGACTTACGCGAACGAATCTCATTTATAGGCCCTGGCAGCATATAAATGATAGCGAGTGACTGTTCTCTACCAAAGCTATATTTACGTTCACATGTATATGGATAACTTATGCTTCTGTCTCTCATTTCGGTATTTTACTGTTCTATACTGATTTTATTTACTCCTGTACTCTGCCATATCTGGTGTTCGTACAATAAAATCTTGAATTTTGAATCTATACAATGTAACAATAGCTGGGAAGTGCCGGGTAATAGGTGACAGGCATGGCGGAGCGGGGGGTGGCGGCTACGGGGGATATCCGGTCTACCAGATCTAACAACTTTTTACCCTCACCCAGAAGTCTGAAAGTTCATACAAATCGGAAATATATAGTCAAAATGCATCAGAAAATGTTTTGAAAATCTAGATTTACTTAATCTCTTGAGACAGAATCCCCCGGACACAACATGGGGCAGAAAGTGAGTTGCGCTTGATGTATCTTTACTTATTGTGTACCGGTATATCACTCTACAAAAGTGACCATATAGGAAGTATAAGTTCCACTTTTTGACATTTTTTTTCTTCCTACTTTTTGACATCAGTCAATAATACAGATTTCAGAAAATGGAAAATATGCCGCGCCAGATCGTGACTGTTTGATGATCGAAAATAGGCCAAAACGATTATCTAGCCATCTAGAACACCCCACCCCACAATCGTAAAACGCTTCCGCCTTGCCTGGGTCATGCCAATTCATAATCATTATCTAAAGAAAAACATTTTTTTTACATGCACAATGGTGATGTGAAAGGGAGATTCATTATCAAGTCGAGGACGTTCATTTCTAGAGGTTGAATGTTTTTTTTTTTAATTTCAGTATTTTTTCATCGGGTTAAGAGAAGATGATCCATGAAAGGGATGGAGAACCCTTGAAAAAAGTATGTTGTAAATGAAAGAATAGTTCCATCACTGTCCAAAAGTATTTTTTATTTATTTTTCTAATTTTTTCCAACTGGGCAAAAAGTCGATAAACTATGGATGATGGCCTGTAAGTGCCATTCCTCATTATTCTTTTTTTATATTTCTCGATGCTATAATTATGAAAAATGTTTTTTTTTCACTGGTTTACTATCCCTTGAAATAAATGTGGGGTCACCATACTCGTTAAAAAAATATGGCAGCCAAATGCATGTATACCACTTAGAAGCCATAACAAGAAATACATAGGAATATCTGATTTTTTCTTGTTTGATGCACAATAAATGAAACTTCCCAAGGTCAAATTTTCCCCAATTTTCTATATAATACTAAACCCATATAGTTCTTGTTGAATATGTAATAAAAACATTGGGACACCATACTTTCTTAAAAAATGTTAGCAGTATAACAAATAAACTGATCTTTTCGAGTCCTATTTCCAGGAGGGGGTGGGGGCGAAGAATTTGAGATTCATTAATTAACCATTGACAAGTTTCCTTTTTGCTGAAATTGACTAAGAGTGAATTTTGGGGGATGTCAGTGGCATAATTTTCAACCTCGGGAGCACTTTGCACCTTCCAACCGTTGAATTTAAATGCCAAATATTTGGTCAGTCCTATGACACTATCGAACCACCAGTAAAACACATAAATGGTTCTGTTGTGTCTTTTGTTGATTTGTATCCCATTTTGAGATGTCTGGGTACTTTTGTTAGGAAATTCAACTTGTTTTGAAAAAGTAAAAAAATCACACTGTTGTAGCCCCATAAGAGCAGGAAAAATGAACGTCCTCTACAGCCTTGAGTTATACAAGAAGTTACAATATTACGAATAAACATATCGAGAGCATAATATCATTTAAAAACAGCCAATGAATACATTACAAACAAAGAAAATACATATAAGCACCATGGTTAATATCATAAGCGCGAACAATTTAATCAAATCTCGATACAGATTTGCCTGGGCGTGTTTTCCTCAATACAACAAAATATTGAGCGGTAATCGGCGAGCAGCCGGAATTGGTTTGATAGCCGATTTCCTCTTCAGTGAGCTCCTCTGTATATTTCTCACACACCGAATTAAATTACTAGTGGAGGTCTCCGACGGGGTGAGTAGTGAATATCAACCACATTTATACCAGTTATCATGCCTCCATACTATAGAACGAAAATCTACTATCTAGAAGGCGATGTAGCAACTCCTAATGACTTGTCATAGTAGTTGCCAGGTCGCCAGCTGATATCACAACACAGTTGTAACAATAGTAGGAGACTCATTCATACAAATTTGTAACTAGCATGTTGACGTTTATTGCACAACTGTGTACCAGTACTTATTTGAGGCATGTACACATCATGTATGACTAAATGTTTGATGTATCCACTAATCAAAATATGCCTACATAATGACATCATAATACTTTGCCACCAGGTGACGCTGTTGTAAAGCAAGGATTGTGATTTCAGTGAGCTGGCGTACGTCAGATCCGACACCTCGTAGTTATAGTCGTCTTCCATAAGGAAGTTAGCAAGTTGTTAATAATTATAAGTTAAATAGATCGTACTGTATTTTGCAAAATTTGTCCGCCACTATAAGTGATAGGGATGTCACCTCCATTCCCCCCCACCCCAAGGTATGATAGCACCCCCCCCCCACCCCACTCTGTGACCAGTGTCTCAGGAATGCATATCCGCTTCTCTAGGATTGGAGGATTGGTTGGCTGGTATACTGGAATATGTCCAGTACTAATTTCTCACCAAGCAGTACCGGGCAGGTCCAGAATTAACAGGCCATACTAATTTAGCATCAAGCTGGACCGGAACTGCAGCACCGAACAGGATCGGGCAGTAGCTATCCGGTTCTGCACGGCGCTGAATTAGTACGGCCTGGTAATTCTTGACCTGCCAAGTACTGCTTGGTGAGGAATTACTACTGGACATGCAGACATTTCAGCAGTGACAGATATATGGACATTTCAGGCCAGCTCTTTTAATATTATAGATGTTAGTTAATCCATGATAAAGTAAAGCGCCCTCTGACGTCAGAAAGTGGAACTGGTGACTTCACTGCATTCGAATTGGTCCATATGCACCAAAGGTGGATTTCTAACTTCGGATGAGAACGTTGATATATGTACAGGTAGTCACATCAGATAATTGCCCCCCCGTCTAGGTTACATAAACTCTTTGTTGTGATATTAGCGGTTGAGATGTACACTGTTAACTGTTAATGTCATAGGTACGACAGTAGTATACAAAGAGTCTTTCAGCGCATATGCCCCCCACTGCGCATGCGCGAGAACCTGTTTTTACGTCACAGCGACCTGTTTTGGGGGGGGTATTGGGGGGTGCGCATGCGTGAGTGATGTGTGGTGGAGGTGGGTACAAAATGGCGGATACTCACCTCCCACCACACAACCACACAGGCCGCCATTTTGTACCCACCTCCACCACACCATACGGTGTGAGTGAGTGCAAGAATGTATTCATCCGCGGTGATGCAGTCATGTCTGGCGGTGATTCGGTCTCGGGAAAAAGCTTCCGCGGAGAAAAAGTAGTCCCTAGATAAAATGGTCCGATGGGGTCGAGTGAGGTATCAAAGTGAAGCTTAGGGGAGGGGGCATTTGATGGGCTGGGTGTGGGGTTGAAATATCGTCATTCTGCGCATGCGCGGTGGCCGAAGGGTATAAAATAGCCTTTTTGGAACTAGGGGAGCCCCTAGTTGACCGATGGGGTCGAGTGAGGTATCAAAGTGAAGCATATGTGAAGGGGCATCTGATGGGCTGGGCGCGGGGTTGAACTATCGGCATTCTGCGCATGCGCGGAGGCCCAAGGGTATGGAAATAGACGTTTTGGAGCTAGGGAAGCCCCTAATGGACCAATGGGGTCGAGTGAGGTATCGATGTGAAGCATTCGTGAAGGAGCATCTGATGGGCTGGGTGTGGGGTTGAAATATCGGCATTCTGCGCATGCGCGGTGGCCCAAGGGTATGGAAATAGCGGTTTTGGAGCTAGGGGAGTCCCTAATGGGCCAATGGAGTCGTATGAGGTATCAAAGTGAAGCATTCGTGAAGGGGCATCTGATGGACTGGGCGTGGGGTTGAAATATCGGCATTCTGCGCATGCGCGGTGACCCAAGGGTATGGAAATAGACGTTTTGGAGCTAGGGGAGCCCCTAATGGTCCAATGGGGTCGAGTGAGGTATCAAAGTGAAGCATTCGTGAAGGGGCATCTGATGGACTGGGTGTGGGGTTGACATATCGGCCTTCTGCGCATGCGCGGTGGCCCAAGGGCATGAAAATAGCCTTTTTGGAGCTAGGGGAGCCCCTAATGGTCCAATGGGATCGAGTGAGGTATCAAAGTGAAGCATTCATGAAGGGGCATCTGATGGACTGGGTGTGGGGTTGAATTAGGGTCATTCTGCGCATGCGCGGTGGCCCAAGGGTATGAAAATAGACGTTTTGGCATCTAGGGGAGCCCCTAATGGTCGAATGGGGTCGAGTGAGGTATCAACGTGAAGCCTAGGTGAAGGGGTATTTGATGGCTGGGTGGCTGCATGTAAATTTTTCCTGAAAAAAAAAATACGGAACACGGACTTTATCGAAAAACCTGGAAAAATGCCTATATGGGGTATGAGGGGTATATAGGTCGCCGGGCTTAACGGGGCTTGTCTATCAACAGAGTTATCTTCCCCTAGTTCCAGGGTGGGTGTATGTAAAAATTTTCCTGAAAAAATACGGAATACGGACTTTATCCTAAATTACGGGAAAATGCCTATATGGGGTATGGGAGGTATAGGACCATCCTGGGAAACGTACTTTTATACATTTGCGGTAGGGTTGTGAGGTCTCGTTTTACTCGTCTCGTCATTTAGAACATGATAGGAAGTGTCCCCGTGCGAATCGGTGAAACTTTTGAAAAAAGTCACCGAACCCCATATAGTCCCATACTGAGGGTATAGGATCAATGTTTGTCCCCTGGGAAACGTACTTCTATACATTTGCGGTAGGGTTGTGGGGTCTCGTTTTACTCGTCTCGTCATTTAGAACATGATAGGAAGTGTCCCCGTGCGAATCGGTGAAATTTTGAAAAAGTCACCGAACCCCATATAGTCCCATACTGAGGGTATAGGATCAATGTTTGTCCCCCTGGGAAACGTACTTCTATACATTTGCGGTAGGGTTGTGGGGTCTCGTTTTTACTGGTTCGTCATTTAGAACACGATAGGAAGTGTTAGAGCGAATCGGTGAAATTTTGAAAAAGTCACCGAGGCCTGGTAGGCCCAGGGCCCATACTGCATGGCTATGGTGTATAGCTCCATACGGGGTGGACATGTTGGAGTCTAGGTGGGCCACTCATGGTCAATGGGGTCGAGTGAGGTCTTATTTTGAAGCTCTCGTGGAGGAGCACTTGACTACACTAATGGTTCGTCCGTGAAACAATAGGTCTGCGCATGCGCAGTCTGGCCGTAGTATAGAAAACAGGCATTTTGGGTGCTATGTAGGGGTGTGTTTGGGTTAGAGATGAGCTAATCACGGTTCGAATGGGTCGTGTGAGGTGTCAAAGTGAAGCTTGTGTGGGGTAGAGTCAGAATGGTGTGTTTTTGAATGTATGTCGCGTTAATCTGCGCATGCGCAGTTGGTTGTAGTAAGTAAAGTGGCCATTTTGGAGCAGCGAAGGAAGTTATTTGGGGTCGAGATGGGCTAATCACGGTTCGAATACGTCCTGAAAGGTGTCATCTTGTAGTTCTCGGGGTGTACATACCGATTTAAGGGATGTTCGCGTCATCTGTGACGTCATCGGTGACGTCATCGGTACGAGTAGTAGCGAAAGTGGACATTTTCGGGCAGTACATGAAGGTATTTGGGATCGAGATGGGCTATTCACGGTTCGAATGCGTCCTCGAAGGTGTCATCTGTAGTTCTCGGGGTGTACATTCCGATTTGAGGGATGTTCGCGTCATCTGTGACGTCATCGGTGACGTCATCGGTACGAGTAGTAGCGAAAGTGGACATTTTCGGGCAGTACATGAAGGTATTTGGGATCGAGATGGGCCATTCACGGTTCGAATGCGTCCTGGAAGGTGTCATCTTGTAGTTCTCGGGGTGTACATTCCGATTTGAGGGATGTTCGCGTCATCTGTGACGTCATCGGTGACGTCATCGGTACGAGTAGTAGCGAAAGTGGCCATTTTCGGGCAGTACATGAAGGTATTTGGGTCGAGATGGGCCATTCACGGTTCGAATGCGTCCTGGAAGGTGTCATCTTGTAGTTCTCGGGGTGTACATTCCGATTTGAGGGGTGTCCGCGTTACCCAGACGCCGGCCACATGACGTCATCGGTACGAGTAGTAGCGAAAGTGGACATTTTGTGGGTGCGTGAGGCAGTTTGGTCTAGAGATGCACCATCCTTAGTCCGAATGCGTCGTGGGAGGTGTCATTTTGTAGTTCTCGGGGTGTACATTCCGAATTGAGGCATGTCCGAGGCATCTGTGACGTCATCGATGACGTCATCAGTAGGAGTATTAGCGAAAGTGAGCCTTTTGGGGCAGTGCAGGAAGGTATTTGGTGCAGAGATGGACCATCCGCGTTGCGAATGCGTCGTGTGGGGTATCATGTTGTAGCTCTCGGAGTATAGACCCTGATTTCAGGGATATTTATAGCATCTGTGACGTCATTGGTGACGTCATTAGTGCAAGTTGTAGCGAAAGTGGGCCTTTTTTAGCAGTGAAGGATGTTATTTGGTGTAGAGATGGACCATCCGCGGTCCAAATGGACCGTGTGAGGTGTCATCTTGTAGCAACGCCCACCACCACCATTCTTAATGCTTCAACGCCCTGGTGAAATAGCTCAGAAGCTCTGATATTCCATGGAATTGTCACTAATTCTTCGAAATGCGGTGATGCCCGTCAACGCCCGTCGTTACACCTTAACACTCTAACATAACACCATGATATAGACCAGAGAGAGAACAACAACAACAACAAGGATGACACATGAGAGAACAACAACAACAAGAAGTTTTTTTCATATATTTTATTTTCCCCAAATGTTACATCACACCCACGCTGGGGGAGCCGCGTTGGGTATATTTACAATTCAAGAAGATTCTTATCCAATCAGAGGCCACCATTTGCATGTTTCATATTCGTTCCTGTCCGTTAGATGTATTCTTGTCCAATCAGAAGTCTCCATTCCAGAAAGTGCCATCTGAACCGTTTATTCTAATCATCGTCGGGCAGGCCAGGATACCGTTGAGGCAACATATCCTCAGATAGTTGTTTGCGCATTCTGAGTATCTATCATTGCATGGGTGAATACTTTCATCCGATGGAGGTG
>JAVTVY010019976.1:0-72635 GCA_036873755.1 Hanleya hanleyi | reverse complement strand
GTTCGGTGACTTTTTCAAAATTTCACCGATTCGCACGGGGACACTTCCTATCATGTTCTAAATGACGAGACGAGTAAAACGAGACCCCACAACCCTACCGCAAATGTATAGAAGTACGTTTCCCAGGGGGGACAAACATTGATCCTATACCCTCAGTATGGGACTATATGGGGTTCGGTGACTTTTTTCAAAAATTTCACCGATTCGCACGGGACACTTCCTATCATGTTCTAAATGACGAGACGAGTAAAACGAGACCTCACAACCCTACCGCAAATGTATAGAAGTACGTTTCTCAGGATGGTCCTATACCTCCCATACCCCATATAGGCATTTTCCCGTAATTTAGGATAAAGTCCGTATTCCGTATTTTTTCAGGAAAATTTTTACATACACCCACCCTGGAACTACGGGAAGATAACTCTGTTGATAGACAAGCCCCGTTAAGCCCGGCGACCTATATACCCCTCATACCCCATATAGGCATTTTTCCAGGTTTTTCGATAAAGTCCGTGTTCCGTATTTTTTTTCAGGAAAAATTTTACATGCAGCCACCCAGCCATCAAATACCCCTTCACCTAGGCTTCACGTTGATACCTCACTCGACCCCATTCGACCATTAGGGGCTCCCCTAGATGCCAAAACGTCTATTTTCATACCCTTGGACCACCGCGCATGCGCAGAATGACCCTAATTCAACCCCCCAGTCCATCAGATGCCCCTTCATGAATGCTTGACTTTGATACCTCACTCGATCCCATTGGACCATTAGGGGCTCCCCTAGCTCCAAAAAGGCTATTTTCATGCCCTTGGGCCACCGCGCATGCGCAGAAGGCCGATATGTCAACCCCACACCCAGTCCATCAGATGCCCCTTCACGAATGCTTCACTTTGATACCTCACTCGACCCCATTTGACCATTAGGGGCTGCCCTAGCTCCAAAACGTCTATTTCCATACCCTTGGGTCACCGCGCATGCGCAGAATGCCGATATTTCAACCCCACGCCCAGTCCATCAGATGCCCCTTCACGAATGCTTCACTTTGATACCTCCTATGACTCCATTGGCCCATTAGGGACTCCCCTAGCTCCAAAACCGCTATTTCCATACCCTTGGGCCACCGCGCATGCGCAGAATGCCGATATTTCAACCCCACACCCAGCCCATCAGATGCCCCTTCACGAATGCTTCACATCGATACCTCACTCGACTCCATTGGTCCATTAGGGGCTTCCCTAGCTCCAAAACGTCTATTTCCATACCCTTGGGCCTCCGCGCATGCGCAGAATGCCGATAGTTCAACCCCGCGCCCAGCCCATCAGATGACCCTTGATGAATGCTTCACTTTGATATCTCACTCGACCCCATCGGTCAACTAGGGGCTCCCATAGCTCCAAAAAGGCTATTTTCATACCCTTCGGCCGCCGCGCATGCGCAGAAGTCCGATATGTCAACCCCACACCCAACCCATTAGATGCCCCTTCACCTAAGCTTCACTTTGATACCTCACTCGACCCCATCGGACCATTTTATCTAGAGACTACTTTTTCTCCGCGGAAGCTTTTTCCCGAGACCGAATCACCGCCAAAACCGCGGCCAAACCGCATCACCGCGCATGAATACATTTTTTTTATTTTTTTTTGGCCGGAACTTTTTTTTTTTTTTTTGTCAATGCACACCTCCCCAATAACTCCCCACCTCCCCAATAACCTCCCCAATGCCCGAGTTGTCTCTCTTGCATCCATAGTGTAGAGATGGCGACACACCCTCAATTGTGACGTCATTTTTACATCCGGGGAGGAATTACGCGAATTTGCTCGCTGTATACTACTCACCTTGGTTAAACACTACTTCTGTACAAACGTAGTTGACCGCATGATGATAGCTTACATTTGACGTGATATTTATGACACTGTAGGACAACATTAAAATCGGGCATCATTCTACTTTTTGCCGGGATATGATTTCAACCGAAGTTTAAGACCAGTCTAGGTAAATCAAGATGTTAAATCAGAGGAATACCACGCCCATAAAACGCTAAAGTTAGATTTAACATCTAAAGTGTTGGAGGACGGAAAGCATTGAGAAAGTGTTGTATTTATAACATATAAGTGTTAAATGCATCATTTTAAGCTGTTATATCCAGCACTTAAATGTGGTGAATACAACACTTTCTAGGTCCTTCAACACTCTAGATGTTAAATCTAACATTAGCGTTTTAACAGTGCATCTAGACGTAACGCTATGAAAACTGACATTGATTGACGTCTGGTTCATGGAGATTAACATCTTCGCACGGCACAATCTTGATATTTCCTACCCCAAAACCAAACCAGAGTTTTCGGCGGGAGTAAACTCGTTGATCTTTACGGTTTGCCACGCACACTGCCTGAAGATGATGCCATATTTGGATAATTTTTCCCGGTAAGGTTTATGCAATAGTCCACGTTCTACCATGTGTAATTACTGTGGGCGTGATTTTGAAATTGTTTCACCAAGCTAGCCACCTGAATGGCTAACAAATGTAGATTCAAATTCGCACGGGATTTTATATAGCGCTGAAGTCAGATATGATATTCGGTGATATTTTATCTGAGTTTATTGAGATTGGTTTCAGATATGACTAGTTCAGGTTCGACTACTACGGGATCCCATACAGAAATATTACCTGTGCTGCATTTTATGAGAAATAATAAACGTCTGGGCAGGTTTCCACTATCGTACCTCTTACATCTGCTTTGGCACAGTTATCATCCAAAATGGGAGCACAACTGTCGAAATCTATGTGAAAATTGCATTTGGTGCCTTTATTTGTGAACAAAATAAAAAACATTTGTTTAATGTAATAGCCAATTCCTCTACAAACCCCAAAGTGAAAGCATAAGTGGGACTATTTTCCCTATATTGCCCAAATCCCACGAGATTCAAAATTACATTAAAGGAGATGGTATTGTAAGGCGGGGGTTTTGCCCACAGCCAGCCGACTCATAGGAATGTACATTTCTTCTCTCCATCTGTCAATCACAATGCAATGTACAACTTGTCGTCGGCGGCAACTGTCAATCAACGGACTGAATGTTACGATGAACCATGATATCTTCACATATGTTTGGTACTAAGGCGTTATTATTTCACCACGTTGCAGTCGATTTTACATGCACATATAGAATAAATACACAATTTAGGCGAATATATTGCCGTTGTACCAGGTAGCAACTGATCGTTCGATTTCAACGTTTGACTATAGCCCGTATGTTCACACGGTATCGTGTCATCGGTAAACAATATTTATTTTACTTTTAATTGGTTCATACTGACAGCCTAAAATCTTATTTCAGATATACTGAATGCAATTGTTTTTACAAAATTAGAAAGATTGAAATAACTTGTCGACGTCACACATGTTGCCCTCCTGGGATTCGAACTCGATAAAAAAAAAATCTCGAGGCGCTCGTGATCCAACGTTCGTATCCACTACACCACGACATACGAACAACTGTAACAGGCTATTTTGTCACTTTAATCTACTTACGAAAACTTCAAACGTTATGAATCATAACTTTTCATTTTTTAGTATGAAGGACTCCTTGGACCAAAAAGATCTTCCAGCAGTGGGGATATAATGTTACTACACAACACCAGGTTAAATGGCGTTTTGGTCCAAGGGGTTCTTCGCGTCTAAATGCGTGTCTGAAGGACTCGATTTAGACCCTTTTTTCACGAAATAGCACAAGCTGTGGATTTCAGTTTCATATGATAACTATAATCATAACGCAATCGCACTAAAATTTTCACATATTGTGTACTTATATTTTCTCTTGCCGTTACATTAAAACATGAGTATATTTTTAGGACATTTTATTTTTTCGATTTCAATCGCACCACGTATAGGCCAAAATCCCGCCTTATCGTACCATCACCTTTCTCAAAGTACAATTCAATTTACATGTGTTTTGTTTTTAAATAAATGTGATCTCTCAACGTACATCTTTCTTAATTATGTTTCGACTCGCGACATGCACGTGTCCAGAAATCCCTACAATACTATAGTTCCTTAGCTTCTGAACTGTCGATATCACAAAACGATGGAGTGGGTATAATGTTGATGCTGGGTCGACATCGGGCCTTACAGACTAGTCTTTTGTGTTAAATGCTGTCATTTTCATCTGACGACGATACAGCTCACTAATCTCCAGTGTACGAGTTGTCACAGCCACATAGCTCACCAATTATCAATATACCAGTTGTCAGAGCATTTCCATCATAGATCTCTGGATTTGTATCTAATACCGCTTATGCCGGTGATAGGGGTCGTGTGGTCACGTCAACCAAGTTACCACATGAACAGGTACAATACAAGCGTACCTGAGATACAACACATATCACGAATCGTTAGATTCTTGGTCTGTGCTTTAGAATAGGTTAACCAGAAGACTATACTGTGAAGTCCTGTGGCTCTGTTAGTATGTCGGCACCTCTTTCCACTTCCCTTATATGTGTTGTAATGAACTTTTGATATGTAACTTAATATGAGGCACTGTAGTGAAAATTTCTGAAAGATTGGGTATGTATAAAATCATCTTAACTCGAGAGGTTCGGAAAATGAGACTGGTATAGTAATTTTGTACAACTTAGTGTCAGTATAATGCACTCTTGAGATGAAGTACCTTAGTAAAAATGGCCTATGTAGCGAATTCGTGAAATATGGGGAACATGTATATATAAAATTCATTTGAGATGTCTTTTGATATGTTGTAGGATTGCATCAATTTTGATGATTGTATTTGTCCTCGGAAGTTTATAGTAGGGAAAATTTCTCTACAGTGAACATACTCTTATATTTTGTCCTGAAATCGTGCATCTTATCCAAAACTAACCCGACGAACAGAGATTTAATTTATTGGATTGCTATTGTATTTGCATTGTTTTTGGACAATACGTGCCTGTCGATGCAAATAGTATGACTAATTTCCTGGTACACGAAGATGCCATGGTATGCACGTATATTCTGTGTGGGGCAGATACATTCAAAGAGGAAGTACCCAATAATGTTGTGTGAATGTACATGTACACACAAGGCCTACCAATGTTACTGTTAACCAAATTGGACCTGGACATGCGTTAATTTCATAAGCTAGTTCGTGTTACTGTCATAAAGACGATTTTATGTATTAGTGCGCGGCACGCTTTTATTGTCTCAATGTAAGGTATTTAACATGTTTATGTTTATCGCGCTTCAAATACATTCCATTTTCACTTACATATATTAAACCTATATGCCCGAGGGGTAGGAGTGGGGTGGAGTCAGAAAGACTTCGCTGAACTTCGAGGAATTCTTTACTGAATATCCAACTGATATACGTAAGGCGGCTGGCAATCTAGATGGCAGTTTTTACCTCCGTCGATCAGACGGAGGTCTAGGAACGCAACGTGAAATCTCCCGCCAAATAATTGTCATATGGGGAACCCACGACTCATAGTATTTCCAATAGGGATCGTCATGGTTCCCGACGAAATCTTGCACTTTTTCTTTGGACACAATTGAAATAATGGGGTTCCCCATTGCAATGCATTGCAGTGGGCCTTGCTTCTGTAGTCGGGTTCCACCTCAATCTCGAAACCAGAGCTATCCGGTCCTGTCCTGCATCCACCCAGAGATTGAACATGGCGGCCCTCCAGCTCAGCTTGGAGAGACGGACAATGCGATTTTTCGCTTCTTCTCTCCCCCGATAGACTCCATTCCAAATTGAAACTTTTTGAAACCTTTTGGAACCATTTGAAACGAATTGAAACTCACAGCGAGGCTGAACCCAAATCGCTGAACCTCAAACGACCTTGCCAAATCAGGTCAGATTTCCCATCAATTTTCTCTCCCCTTTGGCTAAACTACACCCGTTCTCTCCCTCTTTTCCCCATCAAACGAAAGCTTGTGAAAATCTAAGAGGCAGGAAATATTCCCTTTCCACCAGCAAACACGTTATTAGGCTCTATTTCCCGAAATAAAATTTACGGTGGGGAAGGTCACCAAGGTCGCCCAAACCAAGACATGATGTTGTTGTTTTCCATTTCCGGGTTTGTATTTTGAGTCATTTCTTGTTTCCAAGAGTGTTTCATTACTCCAGATCTATGCGAACATGTTCTATGACATATGTTCTAACGCATACCAGTCTCGTTCCATCGAACTATAGCCAATTAGTCGTTAAATCAATAACCGGACAAAGGGGGCGTGGTCCATATACTTGTAATGTTGTGTAAAACAGTAAAATGCATGTTTTATTTTTCGTTTATTTTCTATTTTGCTGCATGTTTGGGCGCAGAAAAAGTATCCGTAATCTTCCACTGATATATAACGTAGATGGCAAACCTGTCTAATAGTCTGTGAAACCCAAATTGTATGAAAATTCAACGCAAACAATATGTGCTATTTTTCTTTGTTTTTATTCAAAATTCATGTTTACTTTTGGGTCAAATTTATATTTCCATGCTTGATTGAGACTGGAAATGCATTGAAACTTCCACCAGCATGTCCCGTAGCCCATAAGACTTTTACGTGGTCTGCCAAATCAAAATTGTGCGATTTATCAACACCAAATTCATGTATTTATTATGTAAAATGCAGGTTTGCTTTTTTCTGCAAATTCATATTTCCCTGCCTGTTTCAGATTAAAAAACCATTAGCAAAGTTTTGATAACATGTGGCGTAGATGATAAACCTGTCACGTAGTCCTTGAAGTCCAAATTGTGCAAAAATTCAACGCAAACAACATGTACAATATTGTAGCATTTTTGTGTAATAGTCATGTTGATTTTTGGGTCAAATTCATATTTCCTTCCTTGCTTGGGACTGGGAATGCATTGGAAAACTTCCGCCAACATGTCCCGTAGTCCATAAGACTTTCACGTAGTCTGCCAAATCAAAATTGTGAGATTTATCAACGCGCAGGACATGTACCAAATTTATGTCTTTGTTATGTAAAATGCAGGTTTGCTTTTTTCTGCGAATTCATATTTTCCTGCCTGTTTCGGACTGGAAAACAATCAATAAAGTTCCGCCAACATGTGTCGTACATGATAAACCTGTCACGTAGTCCGTGAAATCCAAATTGTGCGAAACTTCAACACAAACAACATGTACTATATTATAGTATTTTTGTGTAATAGTCCGGTTGATTTTTGGGTCAAATTCATATTTCCCTGCCTGTTTCGGACTGGAAAACCATCAGTAAACTTCTGCAAACATGTGCTGCTGCCCATAACAGTATCATGTAGTTCACAAGCCAAAAAACGTGTGATTCACAGCAACATGTCACATGTATAAGCTTATACATGTACAATGTCATATATGGCATGTTTACTTTTGAATTAATTTCATATTTCCAGTCATGGCATTTACCTGGAGAGCACTGAAAAGCTTATGCAGACATGTGCCACTGCCCGTAACTGTACCACGCAGTCCACATACCACTAATCCTGCAATTTACAGCGACATAGCACATATACATGTACAATGCTTTGGCATATGTTTACCTTTAAATTTATTTCATAGTTCCAGCCATAAACTTGATGTAAGATACAATAATCTTCTGCCAACATGTTGTAAAGTCCATAAACCTGTCACGTAGGTCATGAAGCACATAAGCATCAGAGTCAGTGATTGGCCACAACCCCCCCCCCCCCCTGATTCCTCAGGAAATAAACATTACGCATGTAATGATGACCGGCAGAGTGATACATGTGTCAACCGGTCAGACATTTTCAAGGATGCCCAGTTTTACCTCAAAACAACCATGCCGGACTTCATTCCTTCTCTCAGAATAATTGGATCTAATTTTTACAAAACCTGCAGCCCCCAATAGCTCCTGGATCTAGACCACATAAATGAAGGGATCTAGTTTATCGGTGCTATGGCAAAAATATCATGTAGAATGGGTTGTGTGGATAATATCAGATTCATGAAAGTTTTTTTTACAAAATTATCTCCCTTGACCAGGTGAGGACTTGAATGTGTCAGAAATGATTTAGCTTCTAGAAACAAAGACTTCATTTCCTGAGTACCATGGTGTTATATATTGTTATGGTTGGCTTAACTTTAGCTGCTGAAGATATTTCTAATTTGAGGATACTGGGCAATCATACTAAATTTATTTTCATAACTTCATTTATTTTCACAATAAGCAACATAATCGAGATTAGCAAGTGAAGTTTTACAACATAATATAATACGCATCATGGATCTCCTTCAGTTTAGTGTAGACATATATACCCTTGGATATCTGTTACCCTGATTCAGTCATAATATTGTTTGTATTATATTGATGTCGACAAGGAATATACATAATTATTTGATAGTATTATTAATTGTATGTTGTTTATGATTAACATGAACTTTTTATTCGCTGGAATCCAGCCATTTGTTCCATATGGGCAATATTCTCATCAGCCATCACCATTCAATATGAATGTGATACATGTACAAGTCCATGGTAATTGATACATTATGGTGAAGGTGACCTGTAACACCAGTATACAAAATTATTCCGAGCTCATTGAATCCGCACATGATGCTGAGACAGATCAGAACGAAGTGTCGGTAAAATCAGATGTGTTTTGTAGAGGATTCTGTCAATGAGGATGCTATACTGTACACATACAAAATATGAAGTGTTGATGTGTAGGGCCTATAGCATAAAATCACAAGCAAGTTGGTAAAACTAGGCACACAGGGTCTCATTTCTGCCGCTAACGTGTTGATTTGGGTGGGGGTGTCCTCTCATGGGGAGGTGTGGGTGGGAAGGGGCCTAATGTCTCAAGCAGTATTCCAGGTTTTTCATCAATATACTCTATTCCATACCCCAATATTTCAAGCACGTGAAATCAAAGAAATATTATTTGCGCGGAATGTGACTTCCACATCCCTAGCTGGACATGCTAGTGGGGAACCCTCAATCTCACGTTAATTACCATTGAGCTTGCCATCCGGCCCTATGTTATTCAGTGATGTACTATTCCCCTGTTGCCTCGACGGAGGTCTTTGCGCTCATTCAGCGCTTGTTGAATTACATCTCCACTTTGACAGGCTGCAGAACGGGACAAATCAGAGTCTGGTCCAATTTTATAGAAACATTAAAATAGAAAAGAAGCACGTCATTGCTGGAATAACGCCCGGCTCGCTACAAAACTATATATAACATTGCTAATGCTTGTTATTAAACTAGCTATATATGAATTATAGGCCTAATAATATTTCCGGTTCTATTTCAGTTTATTTCCAGCCACCTCTCGTCATTGATTCAAATTGATGGAAGAAACTTACAATTTCCAAACTGATCAGTGTCTTGAAATTGATACTTCTTCGGACACCCCAGAATTCAAACTTTGGTGTATTACCAATCGCCTCAAAGACTGTACAATTAAGGTACTTGAATCCAATGACTGTGACACATTGTTCACTTTAAAACGCTTGCGGAGTGAAGAAAAAGAGGCCCTGCTGAACGAAGTATCATCATTAGGTCAACGTGCTGTTTTGCGAGAAGCCTTTTTGGATTTTGCTGTCAGTCATGAAAGTGGACGGCTAGATGTAGATCTCCATAAGGTGCACTCATATCCACAGTTCTCGAACAGTTCTCGAACAATGACCAAGAAACAATTGGGCACCAATCTTCCTTCTAAAGGTAAGCATAAACAATACAATAAGAACTCCACTGTCACTATCCAAGTGATACAAATATGGCCATTGTATTAGCCATGAGATATTACCTCGAGTCTTTCACTGATTCGTGATATTTCAGAACAGATATTTATTTTTGAGTTTATTTTTCAAATAGGAAGTTTTGGTCCTCATCTGATGATCTACAACGATGTACCATTAATTTCGAGGAAACGTGATCAATTATATGTCGGATACCATATCGTTGATGAATCCAACTTAAGGATACAGAGCCTTCCTGCAGACACTTTTGCAGACACCCTAGAATTTGTCTTTGTACCGCCAAACTTATGCGGTATAGATGTGGTAATGTATATATTTGTTCAAAGCGCATTTTTCATGGATTCCAAATATATAAATTTGTTCACTATAAATCTGTAGGTTGTGGAGATATTCAAATTTAAAAAAAATAATAAAAAAAAATAAGCCTTCTTTTTTAAGTGGCTATTTTAAAGAAAGTATTCAACTTTTCGTAATTTACATCATCATTTCCTGTAGAAGACAACTCCAACAGGAAATCCCTGTCTCAGTTTTGTCAATTTTGGTGTAGTTCTTTTTCTATTGACATTTAATTCAAGTGCCCCTCCACCCACCCCTATATATTTTCGCTATCGCTAAGGCTAGAGGGCTGAAACTTACCACACTATATCTTCGGGTCAATCTCTACAAAACAATGTAAACAAATCCGAGATGGCCGCCATGATGACGTCACTGTGACGTCATTTTCAAGAAGAGCATATTTGGACGATTATCGGTCAAAATCTTGGAATTGTTTTATTTCTGTTTGTTCTTCGCAAAAACTGCCTGATAAATTAGTAAATAATAATCTCATATGAAATAAAATAAGTTTTACCCACTTTTCCGTACAGAAAAGCAAAAAATTTGAAGAAATATGACGAAAACATCACTTTTTCTGGTACCCCACATGGCCGCCATTTTGAATTTACCCATGATCTTCTGCTCGTGAGGTTGGTTTAGGTTTAAACAAATTTATTGCAAACGCTGTTTACAATGGGGGCACAATGAGCCCAAGGCTCGTTAGTGTGTCCCCCTATAGGTATAATATATGATATATGTTGTTTAAACGAATACATTGATAATATAGAATGCAGAAGTGTGGGTACATTACTTCTTAAATTGTTTACTACTGTAACAGACGTTAGTAGTGAAAAAAAAAAAGAAATAGTGAGAGACCAAAAAAATGTGAACAGTAGAGTGGGAATATCATACAAGATGGGAAAATTAGACTCATTCAATATAATTGTAGAGAGATTTGCAAGGAAAGAATGTCGTTGGATAAAATAGGGAGGGCAATATAAGAAATAATTCTCGGCAGTTGCATTTGACAGCCCACTCGTGAGGTTATGCAAATAGGCTCAAAATGACCCCAATATGATAACCTATAAGGTCACGAAGTTTCAGCTCTCCATTTTTCGGCGTTTGGCAGAAAGTTTGGTAGGGGAGCATTTTAGCCCCCCTCCCCTCCCTCAGGCCTGGTAGGGTTAATGGGGGAAGGGAGGGAGGAGGAACAAATCAGGGGGTGTTTTTTGGTGATGCTAAGACATATGATTTCAGTAAAATGCATAGAATCGCGTTGAATCAACATGCTGAATTTTTGCGTAATTTTTTAAGAAATATGGCGAAAACATCACTTTTCTGGTACCCCCACATGGCCGCCATTTTGAATTTACCCATGATCCTCTGCTCGGGGGGGTCATGCAAATAGGCTCAAAATGACTCTAATATGGTAATCTAAAAAGTCACGGGATTTCAGCTCTCAATTTGTTGTCGTTTCGGAGATACGAGAAAAAAAAAACCAACAGGGGAGGGGGGCGGAAAGTGCCCCCCCCCCCCCGCACCCACCCTCTCAAGGCCAGGTAGGGTTAACGTCTTCATGCCGATTCTTCTATTATTAATTCTGCACTAAAATTTAGTTTGAAGATGTTACATAAATGCATTCGAAACTTCACAATGGTGATAGGAACTAAACCGTATTATCCATTTTGCCGCGATAATGCTTTCTATTTAACTTGACTTAAATATCCGTTGAAGGCAGCATTGTAGCTGAATTCGTATAACTGGGTTTTTCGACAACTGTGAGCTTTAAAATTTGGTCGAAACAGTATTGCCTGAATTGAGATTTACTTGAAAGCAACGTTAAACCCTACTACAGCCATTAAGCCATTAACCCTACCTGGCCTGAGGGGGCGGGGGGGCTCTTTCCGCCCCCTGTTGGTTTTTTCGCTCCTATCTCCGGAACAACAAAAAAATGAGAGCTGAAACTTCGCTAAGCTGAAACAAGCCTATGTTTATGTATACTATGATTGTCTTTTTGAATTTGGTGCTAATACTGTTATATGGAATATGGAATAGGTCTTTGGATTATGGACCCGGATATTCTCTAATGAACGACGGCTGAATTATGGATGACGGACCAGACGCTTGTAATTTTTAGATTATCATATTGGGGGTTTTGACCCCCGAGCAGATGATCATGGGTAAATTCGAAATGGCGGCCATGTCACGCAGTTTGTGCGAAGAAAAAACTAAAATAAAAAATTCGAAAATTCTGACCAAAAAATCGTCGAAAAATGCTCTTTTTGAAAATGACGCCACAGTGACGTCATCATGGTGGCCATCTTGAATTTTTTACATTTTCTTGTAGAGCTTGACCCAAAGATATAGTGTGGTAAATTTCAGCCCTCCAGCCTTAGCGAAAATATATAGGGGGGGGGGGGCACTTTCCGCCCCCCACCACCAGGCTGCGGTACACCCCAAATCGCCCAGGCCAGATAGGGTTAATCAAAAGATCGAAATACCAGCTAAATTTATACATACCGAAATGAACCTGTACATAGCATTGTGTCAAAGATGGAGACGCCAGCTCAGTTTTTTCTCAAATGATTGTGTTCACAAGCATATATCTGCCACATTTGACCTCTGTTAAATTTGAAAATGTGAATTTGCCCTGGATATTCTCAAAATGCAGTATTTTATCAAAAATTGAGACTACGTCATTTTGTCATTTACATAACTGTTCTCACGAAAATACCATAACTGCAATTCACATTATCACCGCAAATGGGACACTTGGGCGGAAGGACAAACCGGAGAGCCACAGTCCCCTCCCAAGATGGGCAAAACATGGCTTCCACGAACCAATCATAATTGATACTGACATTTTGTCAGTTACACGATAAAGGGCCTATCGCACTTTTGAAATCCAGTTCCAGTAGAGTACAGTGACCAACACATAATTTCTGAAGATTTAACATTGGCTTGACATGCGAATTCGTGAATGGGCAATTCGTGAATCTCCAAATATTCTTATTATTGTTGATCTTTCATCGCCAGTCGATACCTGTATTGGAACTCCAGTGGTTTTTCAACGCATACATGTATGTCATTTCACTAATCGACCCCTGTGTCTATATTCGCGGATTTGGACTAAGGTGTGTCCATTTTAATTATTCTTCTGTTTTGGAGCTTGTCAAAAATCAATAGTTAACTGCATGAAATTTCTTTTTTTTAGCGTGTATAACAAGCTGAACTCCACACTGTGATTTCCATTACTTTGTGATATTTATAATATATCGCGCTTGAAATAACTTTGTAATTCTCTCCATGTAAAACCCAAGTACTGTGATTTCATGTACCGGGGATCCACTACAAAGGGTGACGTCATAATGTATTCGGGTTCACTGGCACAAAGGTGAATAATGCCGTGTATGGTACGATTTATTCTTCGGAAAACTCTCTGGACATCGAATGATTGGGACACACCCACGGATCGCCTGTTATTACTTTTGTGGCATCAATGACCTTTGTCAACTCGAACACGAAACATTATGACGTCTCTGTACTGGAGTATTATATAGAGAGAATTACAAAGTTATTTCAAGCGTGATATATAATCAATATCACAGAGTAATTATGGTCATTTTGTAGAATTCAGTTTGTTATACACAGAAATTATTCAAAAGTAGACGACTAATTAAAATGGACAGATTTTAGTTCTAAGCTTTTAATAGTGATTCGGGATTTCGGCCGAATGAATTATTCAGCTGTATCTTTTTCATATGTATATTTCAGATCCAGAGTCGGAGATAAGACGAATTCATTATCGAATTCCCACGCAGCTGGAGGGGAAAATCAGTAAAACTGATTTTAGAAACATCATTCAAAATGCAAAGAGTGACAAAGAACTATCTGAAGCAAGGCTTCTTGAATGCTTGGATATCCTTGATCTTTGGAATGAATGGGATATAAGAGGACTTGTCAATGCTGCAGATTACATGGTGCCGCTGCGCGTATTCAGAGACTCCAAATTGCCTAAACTCTGTAAGATCATAGAACGAAACGTACTCTTGATGCAGGCGGTTCAAGCTGGGGGAAATGCTTACCCAGACAGCGAAGGTAAACAAAGTCGTCGTTCAGTGTTCATAGTTAATATGTACGATTTTGGAAAAAACAAAAAAAAGTGGAAAAATTGGTTGGACTATTTACCTGCAAGTGAACAGTGGCTTTCATCATACATACTGTCCTCTTTCCACCACCGTCATAATATATATCCAATACAAGCATCTAGTCCACCATTCAATATTCAGTCGTTGTCCATTAAAGAGTTTCCGCATCCATAATCCAAAGTCCTGATACATATAATAACATTAGCACCAAATTAAAAGGATAAATCATAGTACACATAATACTAGGCTAATTTCCTGCAAGAGAGAAGCGGTCAACAGTTTTCAATGATGCCAGTAAGACATCATGATGTTCCAAAAACATCAAACCCGTAGCGCTGATCATTATTCTTAATCCATACGATGGACTTTGTAAAGTCGTTTTCTAGAGTATGATGTATCTCAGTCACGCTTTGATTGAGAGTGTTCATATGCACACCATGAGGATCTAGAAATACAACGCTGATATGTCGCAAGTATAATGACAGTAAATAGTCCTTTGTCTTCTATATTTGATCAATAGACGGGTGAATATGGGAATGATGTGGTATTCGACCACACCATTAAATGGCAGGAAAAACAGTATTGGGTAATATACGGATCTGTTTACAGGTGAAGACGATGAATATGATCTTTCAGGATTTCACCCCATTAACAAAGACATTGAGAAGAACCCTACTGGCGCTGTACGTAGAGAGTCAGAAGAAGCGCACATGTACGTCAAAAACGGAGTGCAAGAGAGTGCTGAATTACCAGGTGAGCAACATTTTTTATTGTGTAGTCAAGGATTTCCACTTGTGGTTGTGGGTCATGGCTGTCATTTTTCCTGTTTCTTCTGTTAGGTTATTTGCCTTTCCTAGGTTAAGAAATAGGGATTTTCTTTAAATGCCTTCTAGCCGAGAGTTTTGCGCAGCAACACCCATCCAATTTAATTATCTGCAAACAGTTTGCATATAAGAAAAAGTTAGACAATATTTATATGAATTTGTCACGAATATACTTCAAAACTAGAGCGGTTTTTTCTGAGTTATGAAACCTATATATTTTTCTCTGTTTTTTTTCTCACATACACAATTACGAATGCAACAATACACATTATCCAAAAAGTTAATTTTCACCACCAGCGGACATCCTTAAGTGTAATGCTGATGTAGATAGCCTGATGTAGATTTACGTTTAGATGAAGCAGAGTGATTCAGAGCGTTATGTAAACATTTTCAAGAAAAAAAATCCATGATACTTTCTATTAAAAAATCTGATTTTATAGATATTTTTCTCGAATTGCCTAAACTTACTGTGTTAATGGAAGATGTCATAGCATGATGTAATATGGTGACCTCTTCCAAACAATTTCTATTTCATCTTTTGCTGATGTATATAATAGTACTTTTTCATGTTAAAATTTTCAAGGGGAATATATGTAAAGATTAGTGTCATACTTTACTCAAATAAGGCATCTGTCAATTCCATAGGACCAGATATGTTTAGGTGGGTAAATGGCCCCAGAACAGGCGCGGTAGAAGTGCTAAAAATAAAATATTACATATGCAAGAAATTATTCAATTGGCAATTATATTGTATACTCAGAAAGTTTTCAAGGCACAGTCTCATCATATTCTCCACTAACAGGGACGTGAAGTAGTCGTCAATTTTGAGGCGAAAACAACTCATATTTCTTTCTACAAACATATGAAGATTAACGATAACCAGAGCCAGCATGATACAGCATATTCGCTGTTCAATTAAGTAGTAGTAAACCAATCTGGTTCTGATTATCGTTTATCTTCATATGTTTACAGAGAACAATAAGAGAGTTATGAGACTCAGTGCCTTGGAATTTTTCTGACTATACCGTACAATATAATATTGTACTTCATGCCAATTGAACAATTTCTTGTAGTGGAAGTCTTTTATTTCGGTACTTCTGTATTGACCCTGACCCGGGGCCATTTTCCCATCTAAAGATACAAGGTCCTTTGTGATTTCAATAAAAGTCGGATTATTTAAGAGCCACGTCTCACAATACTTAAGTTGCTTCGTCTGACAGTTTTTCCAATGCTTCACATACATGTATGTATCAGGAAAAGGTGAATACAATATATAACTCAGCGATGGTCTTAGTATATTAATTTTTAACGCCTTGTTGCATACAGGTCCTGGGTTGTTTGTCAGCGGACGGTCTCCGACGTGGGCGATTTATCCCGGAGTGTCTCATCCAGCGGCTTCATATGAAGCTGAGGGCAATGAGCAGCATGCGCAGTTACCGATACAGATTGATTTACCCCAGTCTTCATGTATGGAAGGTCCAGGAATGCCCAAGCATAGTGGGACACCTACAGCGGATCAAGATGATGTGTCAAATAGAGAAACCTCTTCATTTCCGATACAAGTGCAACAGATTTCATGTTCTAAGGGAGAGAGTCATCAGAGAGTCTACACCGGAGACAGCGTAAACACATGCACAACGACATGCACAAACGCACACAAAAACACATGCAATTCGGTGCAATCAAATCCGTCCCAACAGTATAACGAAATGCCACGTTACAGACCTATAAATTCAGTACTGACCGAATTTAGGCGTAGCTTACAATCCGCAAGTGAACGGTTGAAGGAACTGGAGTGAAATGTCGCCACCACCTATTAGTAAGATTTCATGGTTTTTATTATAACCCATTCTCGCAATATATTACAAAATTTAGTAGAAATGACGATTGAATGTCATTTATTCCATGTGGCTCATGGCGAGCGATTTACTTTCACTAATTCATCTACATAAACTGACATGTGTTCATTATAGGTGCAGTCTTCTTAGGAATAAAAAGGCGATTGATAACGTGCATAATATATTGATTACTTTCAAATCTTGACTGATTAGGTTTCTTGGGACTGGACACATCCAAGTAGACACAGCCAGAAATACTAGCTATCACCAGAAAAAGTTATGACAGCATCACCCCAGAAAGGTCACCTTATTCCGCCATTATCCTCATCCTAAAAGGGTGATCAGCAATGAGCGCAAATTTTAGGCCATCACCTTTTTAGCGTGATGATCTGGCCACCTTTAAATGGTGATGACAGGGCATCATCACCATAAATCTGACGGGTCATGACCCTTCTCTATGGCTGTGTGGATAAATAAATGTTTTCGATATCTGGTCACGCTCTTATCTTAATGCATTTGTGAATATCTCTTTTCACTTAGAAGCTTATACACTATGATACTAAGAAGCCTTTTTTAGTGTCATTATGTTCGAAATTATCCTGATGGGAAGTCATACACATGCTCCTTCTGTTCAAAACAGTTCAACCAAATAACACGAGGAAAGCCATACAAATGTTCGCTCTGCTCTGAACAGTTCAGCCAACTGATAAAAGTATTGCTTTTGCGCTCTTTAAACCTGGAGATACAATACATGATGAAAAGTGTGTAATAGTCGTACTAAACAGCATAAGGCGTTATGAAGGAAAATGAGAGAAAAGCCATACAAATGTTTAGTATGTCCGAATAGCTGTGCCCTGAAACGCCATTTGAAGATACACGATAAAAATCATGCTTGCGAAAAGCCATACAAACGTCCAGTATTTGAGTATAGCGGTGTCTCGAAAAGCCATCTGTTATAGAAAAGCTATGATCAATTTTATGTTACAAGATAGAAAATAATTTTAAAAACTAAACAAACTTTCATATATCTTTTATTTTGCAATTGTGCAGATTTACCCTAATTTTTTTTAGTTCAGTAGATCTATAAATGTCCTGGTTTATTGCAAACCAGGTCCAGCAGCGTCCACATCGGGTTGATTCTGGGAGTGCTACATGCACTTGCACTCTTCACCCCAAGAGAAGAATGTGTAGGCTCTGAAAGGGAAAGATACATGAATTTACATAATTACCAAAATATGGGTAGATACTTCATGTAGGGAACTATTGTCCAATCCTTTGTGCAGATGAAAAGGACCAAGTCTAGACGCATTGTTGATATCAGACTTGGCTATTGTATGCATGGTCTCGTGAGTCTTACATGGAGTATGAACCAAAATATGCTATCATCAGATCCCTTCCCAAGACAAAAGCGGGCAACTTTCAAATTCCATCATCATAATGTCAAGTGTTATGTGAATCATATGGAAGTTAATAATTCAAATGAAGTTGCCGACCGACTAAACACCCGACCAGCATCAGCTTACATGTCCAGGTCATGGCATATGTCATGGCATGGAATGGCCAAGTTTACATGGCTTCGTTCGTTTCTTCTCAGCCATGCTTCCTCTGAATTTACATGTACAGTCCGGAACCACGAGGCTCCAGGGTAGTACGGCTCTGTTCAAATCGGCAGTTGAAACTTATCGAAATTCAAATCGGCAGTTGAAATTTGAAGAGGTCCGTGACGTTAGAGGGCAGTCAACAGTTCACAATTCAGTCGGCGATTGAGTAGATCAGTCATTATGTGGAATATGAATGGCATTCTGACCTATATCTCCTAAGCTAAGACATATAAGGCCTCCATATTTGGCAGGTATACAACACTCGTCAAGTCCTACACGCCGACCTAATTAGTTTTCACTTCCCCTGCTAGGTGGCGGTGCTGTGAATAGCCGACTCATCACATCATATCACCGGTATAAGCGGTATTAGATACAAATCTAGAGAGCTATGATGAAAATGCTCTGACACAACATTCGTCAAGCCCTACACGCTGACCTAATTAGTTTTCAATTTCGCCGCTAGGTGGCGGTGCTGTGAATAACCGACTGATAGCCAACTGAATAGCCTACTGGCCTATATCTCCTGATCTGTAGTGGATAGGACCTCCATATTTGGCAGGTACACAACACTCGTCATGTCCTACACGCTGACCTAATTAGTTTTCACTTCCGCCGCCAGGGGGCCTTGCTGCGAACAGCCGACGGATAGCCAACTGAATAGCCTACTGGTCTAGATCTCCTTATCTATAGTGGATGGGGCGTCCATATTGGGCAGGTATACAACACTCGTCAAGCCCTACACGCTGACCTAATTAGTTTTCAATTTCGCCGCTAGGTGGCGGTGCTGTGAATATATCCGACTGATAGCTAACTGAATAGCCTACTGGCCTATATCTCCTGATCTGTATTGGATAGGACCTCCATATTTGGCAGGTACACACCACTCGTCATGTCCTACACGCTGACCTAGTTTTTACTTCCGCCGCCAGGGGCCTTGCTGCGAACTGCCGACGGATAGCCAACTGAATAGCCTACTGGCCTATATCTCCTTATCCATAGCGGATATAGTCTCCATATTTGGCAGGTATACAACACTGGTCAAGTCCTTTACGCTGACCTAATTAGTTTTCGATTCCGCCGCTAGGGGGCGGTGCTGTGAATGGCCGCCAGATAGCCAACAGAATAGCCTACTGGCCTATTTCTCTTTATCTATAGTAGAAGGGACCTCCATATTTGGCACGTATACAACACTCGTCAAGTCCTACACGCTGACCTAATTAGTTTTCACTTCCGACGCTAGCGAGCGGTGCTGTGAATAGCAGACTGTGGCTATCAGTCGGCTATTCACAACACCGCCCCCTCGGCGGAATTAAAAACTAATTAGCACAATATGCTATCAACAAATCCTTTCCAAAGACAAATGGGAGCAGCATTCAAATTCAATCATCATAATGCCAAGTGTTTTGTGAATCATGTGAAGTCAATAATTCAAATTCAATTCAATTCAATTCAATTCAATTTTATTGTACAAAACATCCCGTTGGGATCGGGACAGCGTACAAAACAATAATGCAAGAAACATAATAAATTTGAACAAACAGTAAATACAAATGAAGTTGCCGACAGAATAAACACCCGACCAGCATCAGCTTACATGTACAGGGCAGGGCATATGTCATGGCATGGAATAGCCAAGTTTACATGGCTTCGTTCGTTCCTCATCTGCCATGCTTTGTCTTATTGAATTGACATGTGCAGTCCGGAATCACAAGGCTCCAGTGGCCGTACGGCTTGATCCGTCAATAAAACAAAGCGTCCCCACTTTCAGTCCACTATATTAAAGAGTTCGGCAAACAGTTCGATAGCCATGACGAGCTGATGTTTCTGCAATCAATCTTGAAACATCAACGACAGAATGAATTTTCGTACAGGTCACGTGATCGTTACGCTGCAATAAACGCTCATCACGTGACCCGTACGAATCGTAATGAGAAATTCAAATCGGCTTTTGAGATTTGAAGAGGTCGGTGAAGTTAGAGAGCAGTTCACAGTTCACAATTCAGTCGCCGATTGAGTGAACCAGTCATTATTTGGAATATGATTGGTATTCCGACGTCTGTCTCCTAAATTAAGATATATAGGGCCTCCATATTTGGCAGGTATACAACACTCGCCAAATCCTACACGCTGACCTAATTAGTTTTCACTTCCGCCGCTAGGGGACGGTGCTGTGAATAGCCCACTGATAGCCAAGAGGATAGCCTACTGGCCAATATCTCCTTATCTGTGGTGGATAGGGCCTCCATATCTGACAGGTATACAACACTCGTCAAGTCCTACAAGCTGACCTGATTAGTTTTCGATTCTGCCGCTAGGGGGCGATGCTGTAAATAGCCGACTCATACCCAACTGAATAGCCTACTGGCCTATAGCTCCTTAGGTATAGCGGATACGGCCTCCATATTTGGCAGGCATACAACACTCGTCAAGTCCTACAAGCTGACCTGATTAGTTTTCGATTCTGCCGCTAGGGGGCGATGCTGTAAATAGCCGACCCATACCCAACTGAATAGCCTACTGGCCTATATCTCCTTAGCTATAGCGGGTAAGGCCTCCATATTTGACAGGTATACAACACTCGTCAAGTCCTACACGCTGACCTAATTAGTTTTCACTTCCGCCGCCAGGGGGGGGGGGCGGTGCTGCGAAGAGCCGACGGATAGCCAACTGAATAGCCTACTGGCCTATATCGCCTTATCCATATAGTGGATAGGGCCTCCATATTTGGCAGGTACAGAACACTCGTCTAGTCCGACAAGCTGGCCTAACTAGTTTTCAATTCCGCCGCTAGGTGGCGGTGCTGTGAATAACCGACTGATAGCTAACTGAACATCCTACTGACCTATACCTCCTTATATTTAGTGGATATGGCCTCCATATTTGGCAGGTATACAACACTCGTCAAGTCCTACACGCTGACCTAATTAGTTTTCACTTCCGCCGCCGGGGGGTTGGCGGTGCTGCGAATAGCCGACGGATAGCCAACTGAATAACCTACTGGCCTATATCTCCTTATCCATATAGTGGATAGGGCCTCCATATTTGGCAGGTACAGAACATTCGTCTAGCCTTACAAGCCGATCTAATTAGTTTTCCATTCCGCTGCTAGTGGGCGGTGCTGTGAATAGCCGACTGATCGCCAACTGAATAGCCTACTGGCCTATATCCCCTTATCTATAGTGGATAGGGCCTCCATATTTGACAGGTATACAGCACTCATCAAATCCTACACGCTGACCTAATTAGTTTTCATTTCCGCCGCTGGGGGCATGGTGCTGTGAATAGCCGACTGATAGCCTTGTAGGATTTGACCAGTGTTGTATACCTGCCAAATATGGAGGCCCTATCCACTACAGTTAAGGAGATATAGGCCAGTAGGCTATTCAGTTGGCTATCAGTTGGCTATTCCATGGAGTTAAATAAGGAGGAGAGAGCACTGGGTCAGATCAAAGTGTTCAATGTACGATTCCGCCACAGCAGGGATTCGTCGGATTAGCCTGTGTGTATTTGGGAGATTAAAGCAGGTTCGGTCATGTTCGGTAGTTGTCGGGTTCCCGCGCATGCGCCCCATCGACGTCATCAAAGCTATTATAAGTTGAGTGTATTGGAAATGTGAATTGGTACTTAGCCGCCCGCTGTGCACGCCGCCGGGAAGTGTTGAGTTTGACCATGGAGGGAAAGAGAGATCACTTTGACCCAACAGTGATAGGCACATCACTTACATCGGTTCTATTATAAATTATATTAGGATTTTAAATTTTTCCAGCTTGACACTTGCTGAAAACATGTTTCATATGATGAGGTTATATGCGTGTATCATCACACGTACCGTTCTCAAATTATGAAAGAACCATTGTTTCAGATCATGCCGGCAAACAGAGATTATTCAATTCGAATGTGCGAGATTAAGTGGAATCCGCGTGAGAGGTGATGAACTCACAACGGAAGACTGACACATTAACACGCCTGCAAGATTTGTTTCTTGAATTTGTGTTTCGGAACCGGGTTTCTATCGAAAGGATACAAGCTTTCGGTCCCCGCACACAAGCGACAGGCTAACCGAAGTTGTTCCACATGCAGGTCCATTTTTCTGCCGTGAGAAAGATTATATTCGTTGTGCTGAAGGTGTTGCTCTTGGTCAGAAAATTTCGTAAATAAGTTCGATAAGCTCTTATATATCAAAATTTTAGCAGCACACGCTCACCGTATACAATATAGAGGCCATATTCATTTGTAATAGATACAGGATGTGTTTATTATGCTTCCCGTTCTCAAATCCTCTTTTTGCCTCAATAATTGGGTAGAAATTATTTTCACTCACCAGGGAACCATTCCTCGTTTTCGTTAACGAGATTGTTTATTTTAGCATAATATGCTTACTTGATCTCAAGCTTTTTAAGTTAGCATAACCATGGAGTTAAATAAGTCTTATTTAACTCCATGGTATAACGTAATTAGAATAAAATGAACTGTTAATATTCGTCAGCCTATATAATAGCTTTAATACCGATGCCCGTCAAGGACCCCGTCGGGCCAGAAGTGAACTTCAATACACAGGTATTGGAGATCACTTAGCGATTAGCACGCAGGGGGTAAAACGGCCTTGGCTGACTCATTAGTTAATAGCTTTGAGGCAGCGCAAAAGCGAAAAAAGGCCAATCTAGTGTTTACAATATTGCATTTTATCCAAATTCAGACTTCCGGACCCTAAAATGGTAAAGACTGATATGTACTCTTTTATTTGATCTTGAACGCAAGCACAAAATGTGTCATTTTTGAAATGCGGAAATTCTGTTAATTCGGCAGTGAAAATGATGTATTTTCTGTTTGTGGCAAAATTGCCCATGTATTTTAAATGGGGTTTTTGAGAATTTTTTCTATGGTTTATATTTTTAGCTAGTCCAACCGGACCCTCATGTGCTATTCGTTTCCACATTCGCTGTACTTATACCAAGTTCCCTGCAAATTTTTGTCTTGTTGAGAATTGCGGAAGTTGTAGAAAAACGATAAAATATACAAAACGACAGTATGATTCCAAAGTCCTGTAACTAAGCTACGAATGGTCATATTCTGATTAATGAAATATGCTCATATTCAGTATGACTTCAAATTGCCTAATATTTGTCTTGCGCATAATTAATGCATCCTTATTTTTACGTAGAACTACTGCGCATTTTTAATTTCAACTTCCGTTGATGTTTTCTGCGGCTAATAAGAACCAACGACTCGGTCGGCGGAATCATACATTGAACATCAAACGGACAGATCGTGACTGACGGCCATTCAGAATACAATAGCTCTGCGGGCGACCTCACGGATCAGCGACCCGCGGCTGGCCGAGTGCTCGCTCGTCCTTATTTAACTCCATGGCTATTCACAGCACCGCCCCCTAGCGGCGGAATTGAAAACTAATTAGGTCAGCGTGTAGGACTTGACGAGTGTTGTATACCTGCCAAATATGGAGGCCCTTTCCACTATAGATAAGGAGATATGGGCCAGTAGGCTATTCACTTGGCTATCAAGCGGCTATTCACAGCACCACCCCCTAGCAGCGGAATTGAAAACTAATTAGGTCAGCGTTTAGGACTTGACGAGAGTTGTATACCTGCCAAATATGGAGGTCCTATCCACTGTAGATAAGGAGATATAGGCCACTAGGCTATTCGGTTGTCTATCAGTCGGCTATTCCCAGCACCGCCCCCTGGCGGCGGAATAGAACACTAATTAGATCAGTGTGTAGGACTTGACGAGTGTTGTATACCTGCCAAATATGGAGGCCATATCTGTCTTAATTTAAGAGATACACGCCAGAATGCTATTCATATTCCAAATAATGACTGGTCCACTCAGTTGTGAACTGTGAACTGCTCCCTAACTTCACGGACCTGACAATTGTATGGCTTTGCACATGTGTGAGTTCTTTCAGATCTGCTTAAGGTTACTTTCTGTGTACATGTATAAAGGCAGTGTGAACATTTATGCGGTTTTTCACCAGTGTGGGTTATTTCGTGTCTCTAAGTTTCCTTTCGTTGTACAGGAATACAGAGTGGACATTTGTATGGGTTTTCACCTGTATGAGTTTGTTGGTGCACTGTCGGGTTCCCTTCGGTGGAAAAGGTATAGCGGCAGAGTGGACATTTGTACAGCTTTTAATGCTTTCCTGTAGCGTCATATGGTTGCTTTTTAGTCGACAGTCGTCGTCAATTTTTCCTGCCTCTTGCATATCGCTCCAATTTATTACCTGTATATGGTAGTATTCTGCTGGTGAACTGTTAGTCCCCAAGGCCCACTCTCTGTACATGTCTCTCGACAAATATATGTACATGTAGGTTTATTGTATTGGTGGAAAATTTAAGCCATACGACGTCGGGCATAACAGGTTAGTTTTTCTGGGTATTTACAAGTTTTACCCCATGTTGAGGCGTTTACTCCATCAGATGTCCATCCATTGTACAATATGGCCTGTCGGATGTTGCTGTTAATTTCGAATTTACCCGTACATAACATGTACCCACCACACATAACAGTGTGGACCTCACACTAACAGTGTGGATTTTGCTCCCTTGGGAAACCTCAGGTGAGCCCCGGACTCCTGCAGCGAGACCGGTAAACGATTTGCAAGCTTCCTTGGATACAATGGATAACTCGCCCATGCCCATCCTACGGACCACATGGGCCCATATGTAAACCCGCATATTAGCCCGCAAGAATCCGGCTTACATCAGTTAACAATATGAAGCTGCGACAGTTTATGATGCATCAATATATCAAATCGTACTGTACAAAAACAGAGATTATCGAACCACGAAAGGAAACGTCACGCTATGGACCAATTTCATACCTACCTTGAATAACATCAATTTACTCTATCCCTGAAATGAACAACAATTACATTTTAAATTGCTCGACACCTTATGTGGGAGGACGAGCTGTATGGGAGGGACGGTGGGTTAATTTCGATTAAATTTGTTCTCTCCGAAACGAGGGTGGTTGTAGACTGGATGAGTCTCTATTTCATATGTACTATTTAATAATAATAAAATGATCTTTAATAAATATATATACGTTTGATAAATAAATAAATAGAATGAAAAAAAGAAATGAAAAAATTATTTTTAAAATAGAGACTGGACGATTTGATGGGTTTCGTCGTGTAAAGATTCCATCTGGAGGCGTGGTTAGTCTGGACGATTGACATGTTTTTACCTTCGATCGCAACATTTGTATCAATTTCATTCTAACGCCATACTGTGACGTCTCGGCAGTAACGTCATTCCCATTGTTGAGGTCATGGTAGTAACGTCATTCTCATTGTTGACGTCACATGAACGCATTGCTTCCAGCGTGCGTATATGAACGAACCAATCAAATCCTTTGAGTTGAGGGCGGGGTCAGAATACGGAGTTTTTATTGGTGACAAAAAATGAACAGTATATTGTGCATTTTTTCTTGCAAAGTTAGCTCCCTTGTGACGTTCCGTCCAGTCCCTGTTTCAAGCATTTCTTAATAGGCAGAGTTACTTCCTCTTGTTTGCCGTTTAAAATACATTATGAAACAGGGGCTGGATCCAGTCTAGGGTGGTTGAGGCCACACGGTTGCCGGAAAAGGAAGATTGACCCGTAACCTCAAGGTCAAAGCCTATGCCAGCAATATTGTCACTGACGGTCAAAGGGAGGTCACCCATGTCAGTAAATTATAAAGTCACACTAATGGGGGGATAACTCTCCCCCAACACCTGGTCAATATGAAATAATGTGGCTTTATCTTTTATAGATAAATCTTATTATTTACATAAATTGCCCTACGGATAACTAACATTCTATAAAAACATGACCCAAAGCAGAATTAAATTTGGAAGAAATAGGCCGCAGCTAAACTTTATTTGTATAATACACCGGAATCGGACCGGATCCCTGCGGGAGCAACATCAACTGACAGCCACTATGATGTAGGCAGGTATACAATCTGGCCTGTCGGATGTTGCTGTTAATTTCGAATTTACCTGTACATAACATGTACCCACCACACATAACAGTGTGAACCACACACTAACAGTGTGGATTTTGCTCCCTTGGGAAACCTCAGGTGAGCCCCGGACTCCTGCAGCGAGACCGGTAAACGATTTGCAAGCTTCCTTGGATACAATGGATAACTCGCCCATGCCCATCCTACGGACCACATACATGTAAGTATGGGCCCATATGTAAACCCGCATATTAGCCCGCAAGAATCCGGCCACACAAGCGTGTCTATACACGCTTGCAACCCCACCAATTCTAAGGGCAAATTAGTTCAGGTAAATTGCATCAGGACCAGCTAGTTTGGGAAAACGTCCGAACTTAAGAAGGTTTGCATGGCTAATCTAAGCTGTGTAAGAAAAACTGAATTTCCTGCCGTCGATAAATGAGTGCCATCTGGCCTGAACAATGAATGATTTGCATACTTGATCTCCCTATGTTTAATAAATCTACCCCCACCCCCTTAATAGCTGCGGCCGCTTCCCTGTTAACTCGCTGACGACTATTGTCGATTGCCCTATCGCTCATAGCACCTCTCCAATGTAAGCGAGGAAGAATCTCCGACCATATAATAGCACATGTTGGTACTCGTAGCTTCAGGTACAGAATTGTCTCACGAATGTCATGATACAGGTCGCCACAAGTAGTTGAACATAGGTCATTGGAGCCTAGATGAATAATTATGGCATCTGGCACTGGATGGGACACCAGTTTGGTTTCGAAAGTATCCTTGAGTTGGCCCCACCTCATTCCTCTCTGGCCCCACCACTGTATGTGCACTGCCAGATGCTCCAGCTCTAAATTGGTTTGGCTCGGGCGACACTGAGAGGCGAACCGCTGAGCCCAATATACCAAAGAGTCGCCGAAGATTGCAACTTCTGAAAAGACTCAATTAGATACATAAAGTGAAATGACCCCCCCCCCCCCCCACCCATCATTTCCCTTTCATAAACTATTATTCAAGACACAGAGCCTATGTGTCGGGATCCTTATGTACCTGCGGAATACCTGAGAACGCCATCTACCCCATTCTTGTATCAAATCATGGGGTATCCCATTCATGGCGCAAACTGTACAGGCTCCAATTCTGAGACTGTGAGATTTATAGATGGAGGTGGGCATGTTACCAAACTGCAATGCCTTGCCAAGTACAGCTGAAAATTGAAACCTAGTTACGGGTGTTGTGTCTGCATGACAAAACAAGTAATTGCCGCTGTAACCTCGTGGGCGTTGTTTCAGATACCTTTCCATCGCTTTTACGGGACACAGTGATGCATGCTGCGATTTTAGTTGATCAATTATAAGTGTTTGAGACCTACCAAACTGATCCGTTTTTGATTCTCTAATAGTTACTCTTATGCACGGAGTTGGGGCGGTATAGTCAAGTTGGATATCATTTATTTCCGGTAAGTTTTTAGGAACTTCCGGTAATGGTGGCAAGCTAGACGGGTGTGTGTGTGAGCTCTCTGAATATATCCGTCATTATCGAGCTAAAGAACAGCCATCCGTTTCAAATTTCTTTTGGAAAGATAATACTTCGGCCCAGAGAAAGAATTACTGGTGTTTATTTTATCTCATGTCCTCAAGAAAGCGAGATTTAGACACCATGAATGAGGGTGAAGAAAACGCTTCAAGTACCAGTTTATCGGCCATGCAGGTTTCAGAATCTGATGAAACGATTCGGCCGGAAATTGCACGTCTGGAAAATATGTATAAAGTCCAGGATCTGAGTGATATCAGCAAGTGTTTTGCTAAACTTCATGCAAGTTTTGGCCTTGAGCTGGAAAGTGTGAAGTCCAATGTGTCCGCTATCAGAAAGAGGGTCAATACTGTTGAGGACTCTGTTGAATCGCTGTCCCAGGACATTGCCGAAATTCAGGAAAATGACATACCAAAACTTCGGGCAGAACTTGAACATGAACGGAATGAGAGATTAAAACTGGATTTGTGGGGGAGAAAATGGAATCTCACTGTGAAAGGACTTGCCGGGAATTCTATGGAACCTGTAAAGGAAACCGACAAGGTAATTCGCGACTCTTTTGTCGAGAAATTGAAGGTAAGCCGTGAAATTTCGGACTCCATGCTATTTCAGGCCGTTCATCGGCTCTCTGGGGGTCCGGAGGGTAAAAAAAACATACATGTACGTTTTGTTCAACTCGATGATCGGGATCTCATTCTTAACGCAGCAAGAAAACTATCCAGGGGTTCTGGATACAGTGCCGTCCCTGATCTTCCCCCTGTCCTGGCACAGAGGCGTTACGAACTGGCAACTAAACTTCGACAGTTGCCACCAGATCAACAGGCAAAGCAGAAGCTAGTTTATCTTCGCGAGCCTCCATTCATTGCCCTAAAGCCAAAATGATCGCAGGATAAACGAAATAAGCATTTCTGTAACTACTTTCAACCCTTACTCTCCAAGCAGTTGTGCTCTTGTTCCGTACCTGAAAACAACATAATCAGGATAATTCATTTACCTGTGTACTGATTGGATTGATATTACGGTTTGACTACATCGTCTTAATCGAACGTGATCAATGTAGTAAAGTTGACCAACAATGCATTACCTCGTCTGCAAATATTTCATATTTGCTCGATATAATCTGTCAATCTGGTGTTATTGGGAAGCTAAGAAATTCTTCGTTTAACACCAACATAAAATCTGCAATGAACAACCCAGTAAATACACGTAGTTTTACATGGAGGACCGGACCTTAAATAATTAAATAAACTTGAAATGGAATGCCATGGGATATATAGCATTGGACAATAGAAATTGATGTCAAATTTTCAATTCAGCACTTTATTCTTTTATATTTGATTCAACAATAACTCGTGTAATCATGACATTTTCCTTACAAAATGTGCTTGTCCGTATGCATAGAATACATGTGCGTAAATTGCCGAGTTTTCGTGGATAATTCTGAAGTATTTTCACATATCTGGTCCCCAGTCGTATTGCACTATTGTCATTCAAATCATGTACAAAAATCTATTATTGACTTAATTCTTGTTCGCTTCCATAGATATATGGATTCTTGCTCCACCAATCGATAAGTATGATTAAATCACTGTAGAAAACACGGAAGCTGGTGCAACAAAATTTGGATATTTTGCTAAATTATGAATGTTACATGCCTGTCTGAGAGCTCACCATTTACATCTTTCTGTGTATATACATTGGTTTAAACACGGCTAATGCTTATTTTTATTTTCTTTTATGCTTTATTATTTATTGTAAAATCAAGTTCCACGAGATATTCCATATGTTACAAATCCAATCAATTTTTAGTTTCTCTCACTCTGTACCGTGAATAACGATAATAATCGAGATGGTGTTCCTTTAGATCTGTTATCTCAGTTACCTTTCCAAAATGTAGATGATATTGCATTTCATGATTGCTCTGCATCTGATAATGCTGCTGAATCTGATCTTGCTGCGGACTCTTTATTGGCGGGGTTTGAAGACATGTGTTTCAACCCACTTGAATTAAATAACATGGATACGGACGCATACATTACCGATGATAACCCATACGAGGTATCACATTGGAATGACCTTAGTACGCACCAGTCGAAGTACTTTATCGAAGATAGTTTCTCGGATTATATCAATAGCAATGATATCAATGAAAATCAGTCTTTCTCCGTTATACACTTTAATGCTAGAAGTTTGAAGAAACATTTTTCGGAAATATTGGGCACCTGTTGTAATCTAAATTTTAAATTCTCCGTCATTGGGATCTCAGAGAGTTGGTTAGATCCGAAAACAGAAAAGCTTTTTGATATACCCGTACAGATTACATTCAAAAAACAAAGATCCCAACGTTACGGAACAATACAAGCGCTATAGAAACACACTAACTCATACATTACGGCTTGCAAAGAAAAAATATTACGAAGCTAAATTCAATCAATGTAATAATGATATCAAAGGCACCTGGAAAGTTTTGAACGAACTTTTACATCGTAAGAAAAATATCCAACTTCCCAGTGTTTTTAGTGTTAATCAAAATGAAGTTTCTGACCCTAATGTTATAGCAGATGGTTTCAATGATTATTTTAGTTCTGTAGCTGCCAAATTAGCTGCGAAAATTCCATCGTCGACTAGTAATTTCAAGGATTTTTTGACTGGTCAATACCAGCAGGAATTTCAATTGGGTCCTTGTGCACCGACCGAAATTACAGAGGTGATCGCAAGCCTTAAAAGTAGTGCACCAGGATTTGATGGTGTTCGTATGTCTCTGATAAAAACAGTGCCAAATCTGCTTTGCTCGCCGTTAAGCCACATTATTAATTTGTCGTTCAAATTGGGTACTGTACCCGATCCTCTAAAAAGGGCCAAAATTACTCCACTATTCAAAGATGGAGAGAGTAATCTATTCGAAAACTATCGACCAATTTCCGTACTACCTTGTTTCAGTAAGATATTGGAAAAACTTGTAATTAAAAGAATGATCACTTACTTGGATAAGTATTCTATAATCTGTTCAAACCAGTTTGGGTTTCGTGCTAACCATTCCACTTTCTTAGCCGTTCTATCTTTGCATGATAAACTGGTCGCCGCAAGAGAAGATAAAAAGTACAGCATCACAACGTTCTTAGATTTATCAAAAGCTTTTGATACCGTTAATCATGACATCTTACTACAAAAATTAGATCATTATGGCTTTCGGGGAACTGCAAATGAATGGTTTCGCAGTTATTTATCCACCCGTACTCAGTGTACGCAATATAATAGCACTTTATCATCATTTAAATCAGTATCTTGTGGTGTTCCACAAGGCTCAATCCTTGGCCCTATTTTATTCCTCCTATATATCAATGATATAGTTGCTGTTAGTTCAGTGTTGCAAGTTATCCTTTTTGCCGATGATACATCTGCTACACTCTCCAATGATGATCCCAATCTGCTTATGGACATCATGTCACATGAGCTTAATAAACTTCATAACTGGTTCTCATGTAATAAGTTATCTCTTAACATTAAGAAAACAAAATTCATTTTCATAAAACCCTCTAAACGAGATAAATTTTATCAAATACCCAAGCTCATTATATCTGGTGATGTAATTGAGCAAGTCAACAATATCAAATTTCTCGGTGTTTATTTTAATGATAAACTTAATTGGACAACACATATTCAGGAATTAACCAAAAAAATAAGTAGAAATACTGGAATTATTCATCATGTTAGAGACTGTTTGAATAAAAAAACTCTATATATACTTTACTACTCTCTGATATATCCCTACTTATCATATTGTAATATTGTGTGGGGTAATACTTATGCAACCCATCTCAGGCCTCTAGTGATATTACAAAAAAGAGCTGTTAGATTGATTACGTTTTCGGGAAAATATGAACACACTAGACCACTCTTTAGTCAATTGAATATACTGTCAGTACAAGAAATAAATAATTATTTAGTCCTTTTATTTGTTGATAAATTTTTTAATCATCAAGATTTATTGCCACAGGCCTTTCTCGCATATTTCAGTAAATTATCATCTATACATCGTTATCCGACCAGGCAGTCACATATCAATCTTTATCGGCAATTCTATTTTTCCGACTTATCGTTTTATAGCACGAAAATAAAGGGTCCTCGGATCTGGAACAAACTGCCATCTCCGCTGAAATCTTGTACTTCCGCTTCGCTATTCAAGTCGCGGATTAAAACTTATTTATTGTGCGGAACCTTCCTATTGTAATTGACTTAATGTTTTGTATCAGTTGTGAGTATCTCGTGGAAACTGGAACTTTAAATCAACCTGGGATACAGTATCCCTGGATACTGTGTGCCACAATATACATGTATGTTTGTGTTAATTTGTCGTTATGTGTTTTTATATATATATACATATTTTCTTTGGTGAACAAAGTCTATTTATTAAACTTCACCGGAATTAAATCGATATTTTAGAACCCTGTATACTGGGATAAAACAAGCCCCTTGGGGTTTTCATCCCGCCATTATAATAGATTGTAACAACCGAATTATGTTTTTCTTTTGGTGAAATAAATTGAATTGAATTAATTGAATTATTTGTAAAGGACGCTGACTATATTCCTCTGAAGAGTAGACTAATTCCCCCACCCTCATAAACCCAAAGAAGGCCAAAGTGTATGCTGCTTGGAAAAGGCAGCTCTCATAATGTGACAAACAGACATGTGGCAAGGACATGACTATGGTTTTCAAAATATCGACTGTAATGGGGGCTCTAGTATCCCTACGCGGATTTGTTCTCCGCATCCCATCCACCATTTTTCGTACCAAAAATTGTTTAGTTGGATCCTCCCAGCTCATAATCTTATGCTTGTATGCAATGGCTGACAAGTAGGCAGTTACTGTGCTCACTGCCCTGCCTTTAATGGACATATATGCAATATACTGTACTATATGATCCAAAGGCACTGGCCAAGTTTGACCCACATTAAAGCTTGCCCTATAGCTCTCTAGATTTGTATCTAATATCGCTTATGCCGGTGCTAGGGGCCGTGTGGTCATGCCATCCAAGTTGCCATATGAACAGGTACAATACAAGCGTACCTGAGATACAACTCATATCACTAATCGTTAGATTCTTGGTATGTGCTTTAGAATAGGTTAACCAGAAGAAGACTATACTGTGAAGTCATGTGGCTTTGCCAGTATGTCGGCACCTCTTCCCACTTCCCTTATATGTGTTGTAATTAAAGAATATTTTTTACTATTTTCGGAATACCTTTTCGCAAAGAAGATAACTTCGTGTCCGTCAGACTGGGTAATATTCAGGTTATTTGAAAAATTGCATTGGTTGCGAAGTTGACCATTTTGAGTTTCTATATATCTCCCACTGCTATTGCCAGTTGTGTGGTGACCCACAAGTCCCTGATGCTTCACAATTCAAGAATTTTTGCACCACAGAGTACAAAAGCAATACCGTCAACGAATACAATTCATACCGACTGTAAAAAAAAAAGAGGAAAAAAAAAAGAACAAGCATATAGAAAATAAGATCCAAATCAAACTAGAACTCGTGGACTTCGAAAACCCCATCCTATTTTGTAATTGGTATGTAATAGATCTGGGCTTTGTTCCTCATACTTATATGCCAAAATAATAACCTGTCATCATTGGACATGCTCTCGGAGTGGCAGGCTAAATGGTCTGGTTTGTATTTCAGTCACCCTTGAAGTGTCTGCAGCAATGCTGATTGCTTGATTTATAGGTACTGTATCAATAGTTGATACCCATTTACCCAGAGTTTGTTCGAGTCACTCTCCTGGTCGTTCCTGCCATCTTGATCGAAGTGGTCTTGGGTTTGTCATCACAAAAGTAACAGCTCTACTAGGCTGTTCCATTAAATGATCATAACCCGCGAATTTGGAGAGGAATGACACGGCGCTTAGGATAATAGATTTGCATAGAATTTCCCGTCAAATATATAGAACATAGTAGAATACAGATTGGTGACACTTGTAAAATCAGATGTGAAGCATTATCTTAAAAATAAAATCTGTTTCTCAATGTCTTTTCAGACGGGAGAAAGTAATGGAGAGGCATTGTCCGCAGAACCACATGGTCAGGAAATTGAAAATATCCTCAGAAACCAACATGTTTTGATCAGTCCACTTTGGTATAGGGTCGATAAATGTACTCATTCGACTCGCACACCACAGAAAGCTAAGGAATATTGGGGGAAAATGCAATTTAAACTTAACTGATTACCGTAGCTGTTCGTATTTTGACTTTTTTTAAGCTGGCAAGGTGAGCTAGTCATTTTCTGAGGTATAATTTGTTTATGGGGGAAAAGCACGAATTTGAAATATTCATGGCTCCAGTAATTTGCTTGCAAAAAATGTTGCGAATGGATCAAGGACGGAATGAAGGAACATAGGGAGTGTCAGAGCGATTGTCGTGACAGTACAGAAAAATTGATAATCAAGCTACATTTTCTGCGCAACCGCATGGCATTTAACCAGCATTTCTCTGAATATTTTCGATAAATTTATTGATCACCAAGTGATAACTGTAACAAAAATCAAAATATGTCTGTTTCCGGAAACAGGCTAGAAAAAATATGAGTAGGTAGGGCCAAAAATTTATTTTGTTTGGGAAATAAATTTTATTGCAATGTTGTTCAAGTGTATTCATGATTATCCCTCTATTCGGCACAGTAAAATTTCTTTCGGCAGAGAAACGTGCCCAATCAGCGAAAATATTCAAATTCCACGAATTCTGGCAAAATAGGTAGGATTTTGAATCAAATATCAGACTTACTGATTGAGGAATCAACATAACTGAACATTGATTACCGGTACCAATGGAAAAAAATATTTAAAAAAAACAACTTATTTTATTTATTTATTTTTTGTTTGTTTTTAGCACATCGTTTAATCTCTCTGATTTGAGCTGTTTGAGACAAGAAACGAGAAGAGACCTTTGAACACGCGATTTGTCGAAGAACAAAAAATTTGACTTCACAATTTGACAAATAAGTTTGCTTGTATCTTCGGGGTTTATTTCAACGCATTATTTCAATGTATTCAAAATAAAACAAAACGGCAAACTGAGATTTTCTAGCAGAGAAATGATATAGATTTTGACTGTCAGTTGCCGACTTCGTTCAAGGAAAAATATCAGTTCACTTGCCTGTGTCCGCCGAAGCACTTCGGCTTGTGCCATTTCAAGCCAACAACTCCGTATCTTTCTTCCGAAGTTGACGGAGAATATGTTTAAAATTGCCCTAGTAATAGTTATCAAGTCAACTAAAGCGTAAACGTCGGTAAGTTTTCAATTCCCTGGTCTGGAAGTGTGCTTTATTCGCCTGTTTATTCGAGTCCGTTTTGAGATCGCCATGCTGGAAGAACATCACACTTTACGGTTGTCGCAAAACCAGGCATTCTCCTGCTCAAGAGATCCGAGTATAGCTAACACTTTGATTACTATCGTCACCTCTGTGCAGAGACTGATCGCTTCAAAAATACCCGGGGTATATCTATACAACACGAACATCCGGGTGATTTCGTCAATCTCTTAACGTACATGGACAACATCATCCACGTTCCGTGTAAAAATTACCCTACCAATTTCGAGCATTTCTTCGCAAAAAAAACTTATTAATTCTCATCTGCCATCGCCCAAAAACTATACAGACTCACAACATTACATTTGTGACCAACAAGGCAAGTTTCAGTGCCTAAGTCTTCCTAGTTTTTCTGCTCTTGATGTACAAAGTTTTCTACAGCTCAATGGCTGCCCCCATGGCCAAGGACGATTCCAATAACCCCCTCCTCCGGAAACTAAGCTAACTTTTAGGATGTTTTGAAACCCAATATACATTTCATTGGTAAACATTATTTTAACTATAGACCGAATATAGTCCAATAGAGTGAGTGGACCCGTACTTGATGTAACGGATCAGATAATATTGGTGGGTACAAAGGGCCCATGAACAATTGATCATTGGTGTGCTTGGACCGGTGCAGAAGGTCTTTATGTTTTTCTGTAGGTTAGTTGTACACTTGTTAACATAGAGGGTACTTATACTTGTTGGTATGTTAATTTTCTGTTTTTAATTCTACTCAAAATATGTACACCCCATAAATTAGAATTTGAGAATGGGGCAGATAGGGTTTGGGGATTTCTGAAGAGTGATTAAATATCCTGACCAGTAGCAAAGTTATTGTGAACATAGACTGTGTGGTGACTATGTGGCCATATTTAATGTTGATTGGATGAGAAGCGAACGATTTAAATCATATTTCAACTCCACAGTGAAATATATGTACGGTACATGTATTTCAACAGCTTACAATTTGACAGATAGGGAATCAAAATTTTTAATCAGGGATTCATTGTCCCTGGCCAATTCAAAGTACGCTTGAGACTTACATAGATACTGAATATATGTAGCAAAATGTTGAGATTGATCGGGTAAGAAATACATGATTTAGATCAAAATTTCATGTCATCAGTGACGTATATGTGTACATATTTATACAGCTTACAATTTGACATTTGGGTAGGTCGATGTTGATTGGGTGAGAAATAAATGACATAGATTTAAATTCCATCTCCATCAAAGCATACAAACTACATGCACACAGACTTCATACAGTATCATACAGCATACAGATTTACCATCGTAAGTACGTGTTTTTGAACAGGATATACATTTGTTGTTGACAGGATCTGACGACAATCGAAGCTTGACTGAGTGCACTGAAAAAAAAAATCCTTCAAATTTAAGGAATATTCCCCGACTATTACACCAGCAGAATATTCCTTAAAATTCAATAAGGAATATTCCTTAGCATGTTAAGGAAATTCCTTAAAAAAGCATGTTAAGGAAATTCCTTAACATGGTAAGGGAAATTCCTTAGTTATGTTGATGAATATTTCGCTGGTGTAATAGTCGGGGAATATATTTAGGGAATTGATTTTTCTGTGACATGTAGTCTGTGCACTGAGTATTTAGCCCAAATTTAACATTAATTGGGCAAAGAATCAATGATTCACAGCAAAGTTTCTTCTAAAATATAACATGTATTGCAACATCAGTCTACAACTGGGCCAAGGATGGATAGATTATAAAGAAAATTGATATAGTTTGTCCACCCAGAATAAAATTATATCAAGAATATGGATTCGGTTTGTCCACTCAAAATAACAATTTGCATAAACCTTGACTGAGTGATGAGTCTATAGCCTAAATTTAGGATTGATTGCATGCGAAGTGTGAATTTCTGTGCTAAGTGTGAATTTCAGTTTCAATAATTGAGGCTCTGTGTGTATATATGTATCTTAATTTAGTCATTTTACACGATTTAAATTAAATCCATCAAAGTACATTTTTTTATTAATATATAGGACTTGCGGTAGGAAGCTAGCTCTTTTGGCTCGAAATCAGGAAATCAAATAAAATTTTATTTACTGAAAATTAGTTTCGCACCGGCCCTATCAAGCTAATAAATTTTGCATGGCCCCCAACTTGGCCTGCGGTGAACGGCATATTCTACTTGTTACATGTGCATCTTCCAGTGGCATTACAAGGATGAATTTTATCTTTTACCACTAGATGATTGAACTGAAGATAACGAATCGAGGCGTGGTTAAATAGAGAGCATCCTCTCGATTGAGTAGCTAGAAGACAAAATACAATGTATTACAATCTCTAAAACGCTGCACGAAATACACACACCTTGATCAACTGGATTTCTCTGTAGGTGTGAGTTTAGTTTAGTCTGATCTACAGTTTAGTTTATATATCTGAATGATATGAAATTCCTAGATTGTGATAGTTATATTCATATATGAAGAAATATCTTATAAATACCAATATCGTGGCAGTCATTTGAACAATTTTAGCAAAGTTTCTTTCATCTGTATTGGCTTTCAATGGCAGTGTTCTTTAAGCTCTGTTTCTGTAATAATACTTTTCTATTTACACTGGTTTTATTAATGGCAGTGTGACAAACTTCACAGGACCGACGAACTAGGGTAGGAATTAGGACCCCGACGCGCAATGAACTCTGGGACCCCCGCCCCCATGTTGAAATCCTGGCTGTATTAAGATGGGCATAGCCCAAGTCGGAATCACCAGTGATTTTTTCCACCAACGTAGGCCAAATTTTCATCAAAAGTAGGTCATCTCAGAACTTGGTGGTAACAGTCCCCTAATGCACGTCCATGCCAAAAATCAAGGTTCTAATGTCAACGGTTATCCTTATTTTGCCGGAAAAAGGATTCGGATGGACTTACTTGCTCATTACCGGACAATTTGCAAATGAGAGCCTACTTCGTAGGAACAGAGGCATCATATGTATACATTCAATATGGTATGGAGAATGTCCTGGATACAATAAATATCAAATACATTGCATATATGCTTATCAGTGTTCATTCCTCAATATCTATCTGGGCTACATAACTTTTTCTAATAATTACTAATATCATGCTGAATGCAAATGTAATGCCTATTGATACGTATAGTATTAACGGAAGAGCACAATTGCAGAAATATCTTCTAACCGTTGTCCGTAGAAATCAATAAATAATAAACACACACTGTTGAAATGTCATAAAATTCTATACAATCACTACTATAATACAGACTACATATTCGAGATGGAATCTTGTTCGACATACCCGTCAAAATCTAGAAATTTTCATTTTCATTAGCGTCCACAGGGGGTCCGGAACATTAATAAACATGTGCATCCTGAACAGTGTGCTAGTTAGCACATTTAAATCGTCAAAAAATAAACAAACAAAAAGGCATTTCAAAGCCCAGTGAGGAACCGAAAATGAGCTGTCTGACAGGTACAGCCATAGGTGTGGTTGTTATATCGCGACTCTTTGTCAGTTTAGCTGAGGGGTTATTGTGAGTGACCCAAATAAAGCAGAAATGATAAAGGGCATCAAATACCCGATGTGGATGGAAACTAGTTTAGTTAGAAGGTTGAAAAACGTCGTCAGTACAGCTATGAAATCGGGGAGAGTGATTTAAACCGAGAAAAACAAATCTAGAGGACAATTAACGCTCATTGATAGGAATGTGAAATGTACATCTACGTACGGTTTTCTAACACGTGCAAGAATCGTCATTGAGCGGCATCTCGGAGCTCACAGTCAAGGAGTTCACAAACAATAACAAGTACATAAAAAGTGCAAAAGAAGGAAAAAAGTAGCAATGTACATTGTGCATGCGGGTTCTATCAACGTACCAGTTTGTCTATTTTTTTTTCATATTCTTTAATTCAACTGTAATGAGTTTTTTCACCCACTGTTGCAACGCCAACCCTATTTGAACCCCTACGCTCTGATTGGACGCTGTTTCAAAGAATCCGTGTCTCTGATTCCCTCCATTTGAACGCCAACCTTTCGATCGTTGACCTATCACCTCTAATATTTGACCTTGACCCTTCTTCCTTTTTAGGTGTTGAGTCATATACCCCACACTACTACTCATGAACATTGCAAAGCACTGAGAGCCCATCGGCCTGTATGTATTTAGACAGACTATTGGTTGCATTAGGCTTCTGTTCCTCAACCAAAGGGTTAGTGATGTTGATGATGCGGTGTGTTCAGGGCTCCTAGGCAGTCATTCTTGACATATGGTGGTAACAAGATAACAGACAGACGGACGTACATACATGACGACAATACTCCAAAACGAATGCTAGCAGTAGCACAAGCTTTAACCTTATCGTTCTTGACAAATGGTGATATAAAATCAATTGATGAGAATTCAATCAACTTCAACTTTGACTTGATGACCCAACAATAATGGGTCAATCTGAAAGATTTTCAATTGGATTACGTTCCACAACCAGATGCATATATTAGCCAAATTTGTTCCTGGGCATAGTCATACTTGAGATATTGATGTTACAAGGAAACAGACAAACGGGTATACGTACCGGATGAAAATGTGAATGTCAATTTTAGCAGTAGCCCACGACCAGTTGTCTGTCGGGTATAAGTTCAATGAGCGTAGACCTTATGTAGTAACTACAGATAAAAGGAAGCTACTGATAACCTATGGAGTCACACAAAAGGTACTTAATAAAGACGCCCACAAAGTTTGTGGTACTTTTGTATGTGGATTACATTCAAAACACAAAGAAAAAAATCGAATTGTAGTCGGTTGTGGTCAAGGCAATTAAGGTAAGGAACTGAGGAATACAATCAGTGTGGTTCGTTTTGTATTCAGTTAATCAGGAATACAAAGATTGTGGTTTGATTATGAAGGTAAGTTCAGATAAACTTATAGAGAGAAAACACTATATAACGTGTACATCTATGCAGTCCTATATATTGTCATCAATCAATGGTAGAGAATCCACATAAAGCCGCCATCCTGGGTTTTACTGTTTGACACTTGTACACAGAAAACGTACATAGTCAATAATTGCTCAGTGTGCAGATCCATCGATAAAAGCCGGTGCTCGAACTTTTAGAGTCGGAGCTTGAGGGGATTGAAGCACACAAAGGGGTATAAAGCAGGCGTCAGCTCAGCCAATCAAATGTTTTAATTTGGACCAATCACATACACGCTGATTTGGCCAATGGAACAATACGCCAGCGTACCAACTGGCCAATGAAAGGTTAACCGAAATGGCTATAAATGCCGCATACATATGATGGACAGTGTGATAGACATTCACGAAGGTTTCAAACTACCAGACAATATGTCTGTATACACCACTGAATTAGTCGCCATAATCAAGGCCCTCGAATGGGTTCTTCAGAACCGACCGGTTTCCAGCGTTATTTTTAGCGATTCCTTAAGCGGACTGGTATCTATAGAGAACTCCAAATCCGACAGCAGACCTGACCTCATACACGAAATAGAAATGTTATGTACACAAATACGAGACAATGACATTGAGGCCATTTTAGCTTGGATTCCCGCCCTCGTGGACGTTAGGGGAAATGAAGCCGCCGATAGGACAGCCAAAGACACCCTCACCAAAACTGCACCTGACGTGCATATAGGACTAGGAACCAAAGAACTGAATTCTATCATTAAATCCAGAATAGATAGTAAATGGGAGAAGGAATGGAACGAAGAAAACGGAGGTAGATGGCTACACAGTATTCTAGATAAGGGGAAAAGAAGGAGTTGTGGATTCCAGCTAGACAGTAAACGTGACGACCGCATCATCACAAGATTAAGACTAGGCAAAACAGGACTAAAATCACACGTCTCTAAGGTAATAAAAAACACATCACCACTATGCACCTCATGCAACAACGAAGAAGAAACGATAGAACATTTTATACTCAAATGCCCAAAACATGACCTCTATCGCCGCACACTGGAAAACGAACTCAAAAACTTAAATGTCCCTCTGTCGTTGGCTTCTATATTAAATCCTAAACCACCTCTTATAAACAAAGTATACTCCACCTTAATAGCTTACATCAAATCGACTGAGTATCACTCTACCATTTAATACTATATAGTTACACCAAGAAACCTAGGACCAAATTTAAATAAATGTAGCACGCTTGGTCAAAACTATTTTACAGGGGCGGAAATAAGGGTCAGTGATCAGAAATGACTGATCAAATTTGGGCACTAACCAATCAAAAATGCCATAGCAATAACATAGACAAATTCACTGAACCAATTAAAAGCTCCTAATAATGAGCTCCGACCAAATTGTGTTCCTTTATTTCCAACCCTCGTTAACGAATGTTAACCGTCCGGTTTTCTAGCAGGGGCAGAAGACTGGAGGTTATATCAAACATTCACAATCGGCTTTAATTATAATAATATTTTTATTTATAATATTTAGCACCTAATTAATTATTGCTACTGATCATGTGTGACTTAGATCACGATAGTGCCAGTCAGTGGCAAAAAATAACACCAGAAAACAAGAAACTACAAACAATTCTATTCTAATTAATACAGGCACAGCACACTGAAGACCACAGACGAAGAAAGACCAGCTATGAAACAGAACACCGATGACGACAAATATTATAAAACAGCACCAAATGGAGAGTAACATGATGATCATCATCGTCGGTCCACAAGAACGTCCAGAATACTCGACCCTGTACCACGCCAGACACGCTACCCCAGTAGTATAGCTACGGTGTCCGTCACGTAAAGTGCCTCACTGCGCATGCGCGATGACGTCATTTGTGGGCGGTGCGCATGCGTGAAGCGTTGTGAAGGGGGCGTGGCCTCGTTGTCAAGGGGGCGTGTCCACTGAGTGCACTTGCACTGAAGGTGTGATTCAAGATGGCGGCTTGTTTTTTCTAGGTTAGGGGTGGTCGGTTTCAAGATGGCGGCCCATTGCACTTGTTTCGGTCCTCATTTGCATATTTTCAAGATGGCGGCTTGTTTTTTCTAGGTTAGGGGTGGTCGTATTCAAGATGGCGGCTTGTTTTTTGTAGAATGAGGTCATTGGGTGCATTGGGTATATTCAAGATGGCGGCTTGTTTTTTCTAGGTTAGGGGTGGTCGGATTCAAGATGGCGGCCTGTTTTTGTAGGTCAAGGTCACTTGCACTTGTTTCGCGCCTCATTTGCCTATTTTCAAGATGGCGGCCTGTTTTTTCTAGGTTAGGGGTGGTCGGATTCAAGATGGCGGCCTGTTTTTTTTTGTAGGTCAAGAAAGCTTGTTTGGACTTGTTTGCCCCTTCATTTGCCTATTTTCAAGATGGCGGCCTGTTTTTTCTAGGTTAGGGGTGGTCGGATTCAAGATGGCGGCCTGTTTTTGTAGGTCAAGGTCACTTGCACTTGTTTCGCGCCTCATTTGCCTATTTTCAAGATGGCGGCCTGTTTTTTCTAGGTTAGGGGTGGTCGGATTCAAGATGGCGGCCAATTGCACTTGTTTCGCGCCTCATTTGCCTATTTTCAAGATGGCGGCCTGTTTTTTCTAGGTTAGGGGTGGTCGGATTCAAGATGGCGGCCTGTTTTTGTAGGGTGCGGTCAATTGCACTTGTTTTCACGGTCCTCATTTGCATATTTTCAAGATGGCGGCCTGTTTTTTCTAGGTTAGGGGTGGTCGGATTCAAGATGGCGGCCTGTTTTTTTTTTGTAGGTCAAGGTCAATTGCACTTGTTTCGCTCGTCCTCATTTGCATATTTTCAAGATGGCGGCTTGTTTTTTCTAGGTTAGGGGTGGTCGGATTCAAGATGGCGGTCAATTGCACTTGTTTGACATGGGATGAGACTTATACAATTTTCGGAACTTTTTTCCTTTTTTAATAGTCAAATAGCTCCAAAAACGTCTATTTCCATTCTTGCGCATGCGCAGAATGGTGATAGTTCAACCCACACCAGTCCATCAGATGGCCCTTCATCTCACCTTCACATTGATACCTCACTCGGCTCCATCGGACCACTAGGGGCGCCCCTAACATCAAAAAGGTTATTTTGCAGTTCGATAGCAAAACCTGGTGTGCGAGGATTATTTTTATTTTGCAGGTAGTGGGTCGAGTGAGGTGTCAAATTGAAGCTGACGTGAAATGTTTCAGATTGATACCTCACTCGACTCCATTGGGCCACTAGGGGCGCCTCTAACTCCAAAAAAAGGTGTTTGAAGATTACGCATGCGCAGAATGCTGATAGTTCAACCCACACCCAGTCTATCAGATGCGCCTTCACGTTACCTTCAATTTGATACCTCATTCGACCCGATTGCACCATTAGGGACGCCTCTAACCTCAAACAGGCTATTTTTGAACATTGATATTTTTCATATTATCTTTGCGCATGCGCAGAATTACCCTAATTCAAGCCCACACCCAGTCTATCAGATGCTCCTTCACGTTACCTTCAATTTAATACCTCACTCGACCCGATTGGACCACTAGGGACGCCTCTAACGCCAAAAAGGTTATTTTGCACATCGATATCAACATCTCGTGTACGAAGTTTGATTTTTTATTTTTTTTTTATTTTGGCGGTAGTGGATCGAGTGAGGTATCCAATTGAAGCTGACGTGAAATGCTTCACAATGATACCGGACTCGACCCGATTGGTCCACTAGGGGCACCTCTAAAGGTATTTTGAAGATTGATGTTGATTGATGTTGATATTGATGTTTGGCGTTAGGGCAGCCCCTAGTAGTCCAATCGGGTCGAGTGAGGTATCAATGTGAAGCATTTCACGTCAGCTTCAATATGATACCTCACTCGACCCGCTACCTCAAAAAAAATTTTTTGACTTTGTGTACGAAAATTTTTTTTGAAAATTTTTTGAAAATTTTTTTATTTTTTTTTTTTTGGGGGAAAAAAAGCATGATTGGAGCTAATGTTAAGTTGGTGTGCTAATGAAAGAAGTTTCTCTTTCGGAAAGATGGATTGGCCCTGAAAAGGGCCTTTGATAGTGTGATACGACACACTTTAAGCGCGGAATATTCGCCTCACGCTTCCTACATGTTTTCGACAAATGGGACATCTTATCTTGAAATGTACCTCTCCGGCGTCAACGCATCGGCATTGGGCTCCTTCACATGTGAGTTGGATCCAGCAATCCTTGCACATACACAGATGTCCACAGGGTAGAACCGCGTATAAGCTTTCTTCATTCGAGCAGATGCTACATTGTTTGATTTTTTCTTCATGATGTCGTAGTTTCTTTTGTCTGGTAATTTCCTCTTCCAAGCCCGCCATTGTGGTTTCCATTCCCAACATCGCTCCCCTCATGTCGATAATTTGTTCGTTGAGGCGTGATATTTCATCTGTGTGTCGGCATCGTGCTCTTGTTTCAGTGTCTGCAGTCGAAGTGGTGGTTGATGGAGGTCTAGTAGTTAACCATACACTGGCTAGTTCTCTATCACGGGTGTCGTCCTGGTTATCTTCTTGTTGTATGTCCTCCTCCATTCTGTTGTTGTTGTCTTGTTCACTTTCCCCGAGTTCTTCTTCTGTACTTGTTAACCTCGTTACATCTTCAAGAACGCGTTGAAAACTGGAGACAATAGCCATTCTGCCATCTTCTTCCCGGGTAATTATCTCGCTATGTTCTTCTTCTGTACCCCTATTCCTTGGATCTCTAGGTTGATGGGTAAATAAGGCTCGTCGTCTTAAACTCATGATGTGTAGTTGTTAATAAAATGTGTGAACATACACGTTATTTATACTCGGCTGTGTGTGTGTGTGTGTTTCAAGATGGTGGCTTGTTTTTTGTATGTTAGGGGTAGTCGGTTTTCAAGATGGTGGTCAAGGTCAATTCTACTTTCCCGATCCCCAGCCCTCATTTGCATATGTTCTTTTCAAGATCCCCAGCATGTGACTTTCCCGATGCCCAGCCCTCATTTGCATATGTGTTTCAAGATCCCCAGCCTGTCACTTTCCCGATGCCCAGCCCTCATTTGCATATGTGTTTCAAGATCCCCAGCCTGTCACTTTCCCCATGCCCAGCCCTCATTTGCATATGTGTTTCAAGATCCCCAGCCTGTCACTTTCCCGATGCCCAGCCCTCATTTGCATATGTGTTTCAAGATCCCCAGCCTGTCACTTTCCCGATCCCCAGCCGCCCTCATTTACCACGCTTATCAAAATAAATTTTCCTACCCCTTATACCGGGGTTTTTAAAACAATTTTTAAAGTCCCTTATCCCTGGGACTATGTAATATTAAATCCTGTGTATATATATATTATAAGTTATACCAGTGTCTTGCGTTGGTATACAGGCTGATATTTCGTCGAGAAGATAAATATTTTCACTCGTACCATATTAGGAGGAAGGATGCTGCTAATACAGGATGGTGTTACTCTAATCTCAATCGACGTGTACGTTCTGATTGGTTTCGTCTCTCATTCATAGGCGAAATGTACAGCTCGGAATTTGAACGCTGAAGGTGGTCAGATAAATCAAGGCAGGTTCGAAGTGGGAACGTAAAAATTGGCTGGATAAAATGAAGATGTGGATTATGGACACAGAGATTCTTTAATGGACCACGGCTGAATATTGAATGACGGACATGACGCTTGTATTTCAATTGAAACGCTATTTATTATTTAAAGGTGAAATGCAAAGTTTTTAAATTCTCAGCTTCACATTTAATATAGGTTGAATAATGATAGATATACCAGTATATCTACTCCACCTGAATTATTTGAATTATCTTGTCTGCTAGGATCTTTTTGAAAGTTGGTACACCTAGATTTGCAAAACGTCATCGCGTATCTTTCTTTGATTGTGATGTCACGTCAGACCAGCCGCCAGGAGACTGAACATTACAAGTATTGACGAAAGGCTGTGTGGTCTGATGTAATGTCACAAACCAGCGTTAAACAAGGCCAGATATGCAATGTGGATTTCATCTCTGAAATCGACATGGCTTGAGATACCAACATCGAAGCACTTTCAAAAGCTACCAAGCATGCCAGGAGGCAGAATACTTCAAATAAAACCAAATGAAGTAGTTAGGCTGATATTTCAATCATTAAATTGCCCATGAAGAATATGAAAAGGAAATATGAAAACCTTTACATTTCACCTAAAATTATTTATACTTCCAAACATCATCATTGCTTGACTTCGAATATTTGAGAAAAAAAATATGATGAGAAACAATAAAACAGGCAAAATAAATAGAGTATACACAGGCGAAGATCTCTTGTTTTAGTGCTCGGAAATACGATAGAACGCGTCTCTGGCCATGTAAGACCCCTGAAGCTTCCGGGCCTAGGTAGCCCCTGGACCCTCAACTATTCTGCTGTGATAGTGGTCCCTCCAATCACAAATTGCTTCGAGGGGAAATGCTCCTCCTACAGTGAGTGAACAGAGACACCCACCAACATACCACTAGATCATCGATCGACAGGAAAGCCTCTCTAAAATGGAGGATATAAGGGTCGTTTTCACATGTTTGCCAAGATGGCAGATCGATGTATTTTGTTATGGCAATGATTGTCTATTCCACTCTTCCATAACAGATTTCTATGTAGGGAGTAGCCTTATTTTAAGGGCAACTACAAAAGGGGGATAATGGGTCATGTACAAGAATTTAGGTGAAGATCAAAATATCAAGGTCACTGCTAATTCAAAATCAGGAATTCCTTAAAATCACAATTTGTGTATGAATGGATACATTTGGGCATTTCTGTTGCATACGATTGAGGTTAAGGTCAACATGATTCGAAAATCAGGACACTGTTTTGTTTTTCGAGTGGATACATTATGGAGATATGTTAAAGGCCACTCTTGCTAATTTTTTAAAAGCTTTGTTCCCTAATATGGTACTCGCATATTCTTGAGACATGGTGGTAATGATAAGACAGAAATCGACATATTACATATGCATACACACATGATGACAATATTGATGTCTTTTTTGGCTGTAGCCCGAGAATGTGTCCAGTGTGAAGCTTGGCATAAATGACAGAATTATTCTTGAGTAATGGTAATTCAAAACAAAAAAAGGTGAAAAAACGAACAAATTTGACCCCCAACAAATAGGTCAATCTCGCTCTGTCATAAGACATGGGCGTCGCCAGGATTTCTTCAGAGGGCTCTGTTTCCTATGCTTATTAGAGAGCCCATTACCCAGACACCATGTGCAGGGTGGCCCAACATTGGCCCAATATGTTGAGTTTTATCGGGCTAATGTCGGCACCCGACTTCGGCTCAACAACCTTTTGCACCGCAGCCCAATAATGGCGCTGACGTCGGTTGGAGAGTGACACCAGCGTTGGATCAGCAACGGATCAACGTCGGAAAATACAATTGCATCGGCCTAACGGCGACCCTCAATTCACCCAACATCAATCCCCGTTACACTCACTGCCAATTTGTTCAAAACTGGTTGTCAATCACTACAAACAATGTCCACACTAGCCGCAGGTGATTGTCAATCATTGTAAATGTCCATATGTTGTGTTGACAAACAATTAAATTGTTCACCTCTGAGGCTGTCCACACTTTATGATAACCATTGTTCGACTATTTTCTACATTTCAACCGATTGCCCAGTACTGTTATCACTGTAATGTATGACCACTGAATATTCACTACCGCCCACACTGTTCTGATTATCACCACTGATCTCACCATTGTCCATGCTGTATGACAACCGATCGTCGAGCACTGCTTGTCAATGTATGATAACTTATCCAGCACTGCTCTCACCATTGTCCCTGTTGTATGTCCATGTTGTATGACAAGTTGACAACTGATACACCACTGCCGACACTGTATGACATCATCCACTGCTGCCCTCACTATTGCGCATGTTATATGATAATAGGTTGTCCAGCACTGGTGTCACTGCATGACTCCAGCACTGGTGTCACTGCATGACAACTGATTAACCAGCACTGTCCTCGCCATTGGCCATGTTGTATGACAACCGATTGTCCACCATTGTACATGTTGCATCACTGAGTATCCACCAGTTTTGACTGCACCAATATTGGTTTTCTTCTGCCAATACTCCACCACCATAGCATCATGGGTCCTACAAAGCAGAACAAAATTGGTCACAGTAAGGTATTAAAACAGTCTAGCCTCACTATAAGGTGCCTCGATATAGCGCTGATTCTGATATAAGGTGGGTGCTGACATGTTCCCCAAATTAACAGATGCATATTATTTCAACCCTTTTATAAGACTTAAAATCGCTAAGATGCTTCAAATTGGCCTCCCAATAACAGCGTTGTAGCGGGGTTACACTGTATAAATTCATGTCCCAAGCAAAAACAGGATCAGAAATAACAGAAAATCGGTGAGGATTAAATGAATATACACAGGGCTCGAAATTCTCACAAACCCAGTAGCCCGTGAATTTGGAACTTGGTTGGCTGAATTTAACTCTGGAACTAGCTAACCCGCCCAACTGGCTTGTTATAATTTTACTTTTTTAGCTTTGTTTGATGAAATCTATGAGCCCGGTGGTCTGACAAAGTTTTATGGTAAATGCATGGAATGTTGTCACTCTTGAATAAGGTTGTTGAATAACAAATACTAAATTGGAGGGATATGCAAGAAATCTGAAACTTCTTATCATACAGGAGCACTAAATAATGGCACATGTACAATGAAATTGATCACGGAACCTCACAAATTTGACAAAGAATAATATTCAAATTCATGTACTATGAAGCATGATCAATAAGTCGGCTAAGTCTCATGTCATGAACATCAAGTGAAACACTCTTATACAACATGAACTTGGGTGTGATGGACGGACAGAGGGACAAAAAATAAGCAGCTTGATGTGCTAAGTATCCTGGGTGGCAGAGGCGAATTGAGGACTTCAGTAATTTTTGGTCCACAAAGACTCAATGGCATTCACAACAAAAAGATAATAATCCCCTGATTACTTTTAACACAATTTGCATATCATCTTAACAAACTCACCAGCAAACAGTTTAGAGCTGAGACGGCAGCTTAGCAATGGGGTCGGTGTCTGGTACATGTGGAGAAATAGAATATACAACTGGAAGTTTCTTCTAACACTAATTTATCAACCAAGTTTGTCGAATATCAAACATGTTTCATCACAATGCCAGATGACGTTCTGAAAAATAATAATAAACAGAATATTCAAAACATGGAAACTCCATTTCAAATCATGACACTATTATTTTCCAATGTATATAGTTATTAACCCCAGAGGGCCATGGGGAAGATTAGTCATGCTAACCATGTTTTACCCTCAATTTCCATCTCAAATGATGATCAGTACCAAATTATATATAAAATGCTAAGAATTCACACCCTAAGAAATCTATAGAAATTATGAATATGCAGGAATGTTTATGAAATGTATTTAGATCGAACAATGCCGCTAGGATGCCAGAATATCACTTGAAAGCCGATCATATACATCAATAATCACAAATGGGTTCAATTTCAAGATTCAATATCCCTTTGCTCTGACCTGCTTATTGTGAAGCTTGGCATAAATGACAGAATTATTCTTGAGTAATGGTAATTCAAAACAAAAAAAGGTGACAAAACGAACAAATTTGACCCCCAACAAATAGGTCAATCTCGCTCTGTCATAAGACATGGGCGTCGCCAGGATTTCTTCAGAGGGCTCTGTTTCCTATGCTTATTAGAGAGCCCATTACCCAGACACCATGTGCAGGGTGGCCCAACATTGGCCCAATATGTTGAGTTTTATCGGGCTAATGTCGGCACCCGACTTCGGCTCAACAACCTTTTGCACCGCAGCCCAATAATGGCGCTGACGTCGGTTGGAGAGTGACACCAGCGTTGGATCAGCAACGGATCAACGTCGGAAAATACAATTGCATCGGCCTAACGGCGACCCTCAATTCACCCAACATCAATCCCCATTACACTCACTGCCAATTTGTTCAAAACTGGTTGTCAATCACTACAAACAATGTCCACACTAGCCGCAGGTGATTGTCAATCATTGTAAATGTCCATATGTTGTGTTGACAAACAATTAAATTGTTCACCTCTGAGGCTGTCCACACTTTATGATAACCATTGTTCGACTATTTTCTACATTTCAACCGATTGCCCAGTACTGTTATCACTGTAATGTATGACCACTGAATATTCACTACCGCCCACACTGTTCTGATTATCACCACTGATCTCACCATTGTCCATGCTGTATGACAACCGATCGTCGAGCACTGCTTGTCAATGTATGATAACTTATCCAGCACTGCTCTCACCATTGTCCCTGTTGTATGTCCATGTTGTATGACAAGTTGACAACTGATACACCACTGCCGACACTGTATGACATCATCCACTGCTGCCCTCACTATTGCGCATGTTATATGATAATAGGTTGTCCAGCACTGGTGTCACTGCATGACTCCAGCACTGGTGTCACTGCATGACTCCAGCACTGGTGTCACTGCATGACAACTGATTAACCAGCACTGTCCTCGCCATTGGCCATGTTGTATGACAACCGATTGTCCACCATTGTACATGTTGCATCACTGAGTATCCACCAGTTTTGACTGCACCAATATTGGTTTTCTTCTGCCAATACTCCACCACCATAGCATCATGGGTCCTACAAAGCAGAACAAAATTGGTCACAGTAAGGTATTAAAACAGTCTAGCCTCACTATAAGGTGCCTCGATATAGCGCTGATTCTGATATAAGGTGGGTGCTGACATGTTCCCCAAATTAACAGATGCATATTATTTCAACCCTTTTATAAGACTTAAAATCGCTAAGATGCTTCAAATTGGCCTCCCAATAACAGCGTTGTAGCGGGGTTACACTGTATAAATTCATGTCCCAAGCAAAAACAGGATCAGAAATAACAGAAAATCGGTGAGGATTAAATGAATATACACAGGGCTCGAAATTCTCACAAACCCAGTAGCCCGTGAATTTGGAACTTGGTTGGCTGAATTTAACTCTGGAACTAGCTAACCCGCCCAACTGGCTTGTTATAATTTTACTTTTCTAGCTTTGTTTGATGAAATCTATGAGCCCGGTGGTCTGACAAAGTTTTATGGTAAATGCATGGAATGTTGTCACTCTTGAATAAGGTTGTTGAATAACAAATACTAAATTGGAGGGATATGCAAGAAATCTGAAACTTCTTATCATACAGGAGCACTAAATAATGGCACATGTACAATGAAATTGATCACGGAACCTCACAAATTTGACAAAGAATAATATTCAAATTCATGTACTATGAAGCATGATCAATAAGTCGGCTAAGTCTCATGTCATGAACATCAAGTGAAACACTCTTATACAACATGAACTTGGGTGTGATGGACGGACAGAGGGACAAAAAATAAGCAGCTTGATGTGCTAAGTATCCTGGGTGGCAGAGGCGAATTGAGGACTTCAGTAATTTTTGGTCCACAAAGACTCAATGGCATTCACAACAAAAAGATAATAATCCCCTGATTACTTTTAACACAATTTGCATATCATCTTAACAAACTCACCAGCAAACAGTTTAGAGCTGAGACGGCAGCTTAGCAATGGGGTCGGTGTCTGGTACATGTGGAGAAATAGAATATACAACTGGAAGTTTCTTCTAACACTAATTTATCAACCAAGTTTGTCGAATATCAAACATGTTTCATCACAATGCCAGATGACGTTCTGAAAAATAATAATAAACAGAATATTCAAAACATGGAAACTCCATTTCAAATCATGACACTATTATTTTCCAATGTATATAGTTATTAACCCCAGAGGGCCATGGGGAAGATTAGTCATGCTAACCATGTTTTACCCTCAATTTCCATCTCAAATGATGATCAGTACCAAATTATATATAAAATGCTAAGAATTCACACCCTAAGAAATCTATAGAAATTATGAATATGCAGGAATGTTTATGAAATGTATTTAGATCGAACAATGCCGCTAGGATGCCAGAATATCACTTGAAAGCCGATCATATACATCAATAATCACAAATGGGTTCAATTTCAAGATTCAATATCCCTTTGCTCTGACCTGCTTATTCAAGATAAACACGAAACAATCTGCACAGCCACTATACTAGTAGACCCTAAATTGGGACACGAATTACAAGCTATGCTTCAATCCTCAAATAGATAAAATCTTAGGGGTTTACCTTGCATCGTAACGTACTCTTGACGACTTGAACAAATGTATACGAGATCATGTTACTGTCAGGTAGTTCAATCATGAACGTCGCTCGCATGGGCTTATAAATGCGAGCGACGTTCATGATTGAACTAACTGTCAGGCAGACCCCATATTTCGTCACCGCATATACATTTCAGTTTTCTACGTCTACCGATTCGTTCTCCCAACAAATTTCTCTCATATACTGAATATCGGCCAAATAATGTCAAATTAAAAGTTTAACTTACTTGAAAACCCCATCGATTTCTCCAGTTCCGACACCCGGAAGCAGCCATGTGAAAAATGTTTGGAGCAGCTGCATACGCAACTCTCCAATGTTTTCTGTGTTTGTTGACGAAATTAATCCAAAGGCGGCGAGTTGAAGCTTCTCTGGGGGAAGAAGTGGTGTGACACCCCATCTCCTGTTGTACTATAACGTCCATAAACCACACATCGGTTTGGTATAATTTGGATACTACGGGCTTCGAAAGGAAGTGGCAAGCTCAGAAACCAGGCGACAAGATGGGTGACTCTTGTGACGTCACTTGACGGAAAATCCCGAAATAGTTGTGTTTTGTCTTGCATCTTCACTCTTCAAATCTTCTTCTTCTGTTTGTCTTGCTTTTCCTGGCTAAAAAATTACGTGTAGACTGGGTTGCAGTCTTATCATAGTGCCCTAAAAATTATAAAGATTTATCGAAAAAATAATAGGTAATTTTAATGCTTGGGCTATGGTGACACAGCTCTCTATACAGTAGATCAATCTATCTTGCACTAACGCCGTCCGATTTTGCACTCACTCACACCCGCCGCCATTTTGAAACACACCTGCTACCAACAAGCCACCATTTTGGCAAAAATCCAAAGACCTCATTTGCATATTTTCAGGGAAATAACAGGCCGCCATCTTGAAAACCGACTACCCCTAACCTACAAAAAACAGGCCGACATCTTGAAAATATGCAAATGAAGGCTGGGGATCGGGAAAGTGGATTGCTAGGGGATCGGGAAAGTGAAATTGACCTTGACCACCATCTTGAAAACCGACTACCCTAACATACAAAAAACAAGCCACCATCTTGAAACACACACACACACAGCCGAGTATAAATAACGTGTATGTTCACACATTTTATTAACAACTACACATCATGAGTTTAAGACGACGAGCCTTATTTACCCATCAACCTAGAGATCCAAGGAATAGGGGTACAGAAGAAGAACATAGCGAGATAATTACCCGGGAAGAAGATGGCGGACTGACTATTGTCTCCAGTTTTCAACGCGTTATTGAAGATGTAACGAGGTTAAGAAGTACAGAAGAAGAACTCGGGGAAAGTGAACAAGACAACAACAACAGAATGGAGGAGGACATACAACAAGAAGATAACCAGGACGACACCCGTGATAGAGAACTAGCCAGTGTATGGTTAACTACTAGACCTCCATCAACCACCACTTCGACTGCAGACACTGAAACAAGAGCACGATGCCGACACACAGATGAAATATCACGCCTCAACGAACAAATTATCGACATGAGGGGAGCGATGTTGGGAATGGAAACCACAAGGGCGGGCTTGGAAGAGGAAATTGCCAGACAAAAGAAACTACGACATCATGAAGAAAAAATCAAACAATGTAGCATCTGCTCGAATGAAGAAAGCTTATACGCGGTTCTACCCTGTGGACATCTGTGTATGTGCAAGGATTGCTGGATCCAACTCACATGTGAAGGAGCCCAATGCCGATGCGTTGACGCCGGAGAGGTGCATTTCAAGATAAGATGTCCCATTTGTCGAAAACATGTAGGAAGCGTGAGGCGAATATTCCGCGCTTAAAGTGTGTCGTATCACACTATCAAAGGCCCTTTTCAGGGCCAATCCATCTTTCCGAAAGAGAAACTTCTTTCATTAGCACACCAACTTAACATTAGCTCCAATCATGCTTTTTTTCCCCAAAAAAAAAAAAATAAAAAAATTTTCAAAAAATTTTCAAAAAAAAATTTCGTACACAAAGTCAAAAAATTTTTTTTGAGGTAGCGGGTCGAGTGAGGTATCATATTGAAGCTGACGTGAAATGCTTCACATTGATACCTCACTCGACCCGATTGGACTACTAGGGGCTGCCCTAACGCCAAACATCAATATCAACATCAATCAACATCAATCTTCAAAATACCTTTAGAGGTGCCCCTAGTGGACCAATCGGGTCGAGTCCGGTATCATTGTGAAGCATTTCACGTCAGCTTCAATTGGATACCTCACTCGATCCACTACCGCCAAAATAAAAAAAAAAAAAAAAATAAAAAATCAAACTTCGTACACGAGATGTTGATATCGATGTGCAAAATAACCTTTTTGGCGTTAGAGGCGTCCCTAGTGGTCCAATCGGGTCGAGTGAGGTATTAAATTGAAGGTAACGTGAAGGAGCATCTGATAGACTGGGTGTGGGCTTGAATTAGGGTAATTCTGCGCATGCGCAAAGATAATATGAAAAATATCAATGTTCAAAAATAGCCTGTTTGAGGTTAGAGGCGTCCCTAATGGTGCAATCGGGTCGAATGAGGTATCAAATTGAAGGTAACGTGAAGGCGCATCTGATAGACTGGGTGTGGGTTGAACTATCAGCATTCTGCGCATGCGTAATCTTCAAACACCTTTTTTTGGAGTTAGAGGCGCCCCTAGTGGCCCAATGGAGTCGAGTGAGGTATCAATCTGAAACATTTCACGTCAGCTTCAATTTGACACCTCACTCGACCCACTACCTGCAAAATAAAAATAATCCTCGCACACCAGGTTTTGCTATCGAACTGCAAAATAACCTTTTTGATGTTAGGGGCGCCCCTAGTGGTCCGATGGAGCCGAGTGAGGTATCAATGTGAAGGTGAGATGAAGGACCATCTGATGGACTGGTGTGGGTTGAACTATCACCATTCTGCGCATGCGCAAGAATGGAAATAGACGTTTTTGGAGCTATTTGACTATTAAAAAAGGAAAAAAGTTCCGAAAATTGTATAAGTCTCATCCCATGTCAAACAAGTGCAATTGACCGCCATCTTGAATCCGACCACCCCTAACCTAGAAAAAACAAGCCGCCATCTTGAAAATATGCAAATGAGGACGAGCGAAACAAGTGCAATTGACCTTGACCTACAAAAAAACAGGCCGCCATCTTGAATCCGACCACCCCTAACCTAGAAAAAACAGGCCGCCATCTTGAAAATAGGCAAATGAGGCGCGAAACAAGTGCAAGTGACCTTGACCTACAAAAACAGGCCGCCATCTTGAATCCGACCACCCCTAACCTAGAAAAAACAGGCCGCCATCTTGAAAATAGGCAAATGAAGGGGCAAACAAGTCCAAACAAGTTTTCTTGACCTACAAAAAAACAGGCCGCCATCTTGAATCCGACCACCCCTAACCTAGAAAAAACAGGCCGCCATCTTGAAAATAGGCAAATGAGGCGCGAAACAAGTGCAAGTGACCTTGACCTACAAAAACAGGCCGCCATCTTGAATCCGACCACCCCTAACCTAGAAAAAACAAGCCGCCATCTTGAATATACCCAATGCACCCAATGACCTCATTCTACAAAAAACAAGCCGCCATCTTGAATACGACCACCCCTAACCTAGAAAAAACAAGCCGCCATCTTGAAAATATGCAAATGAGGACCGAAACAAGTGCAATGGGCCGCCATCTTGAAACCGACCACCCCTAACCTAGAAAAAACAAGCCGCCATCTTGAATCACACCTTCAGTGCAAGTGCACTCAGTGGACACGCCCCCTTGACAACGAGGCCACGCCCCCTTCACAACGCTTCACGCATGCGCACCGCCCACAAATGACGTCATCGCGCATGCGCAGTGAGGCACTTTACGTGACGGACACCGTAGCTATACTACTTACCCCACCGAACTAAGCAACCAGAATACCAAATCCTAAACCACACCGACACGCTACCCCATAGATGACACCGAACTGACGCCTCAACACAGAATATCATCCTTTGACTTTCACACAATATAGGACGTAGACCTGCCGTCCTGTGCCCCTATACACACTCCAAGCAATTGTTACAGGCACAGATTTCTGGAAGAACCCACCCTGTTCCCAAGGGCGTCGGTAGGGAAGTCGATTCGAAAAATCCTGAAGACGCCCATGGTTCTCCCAGTTTTTTCTGGACGGCTTTGTGCGTACATAGGGTTACCAAGACAAAGGAATCATCCACGCGATTAGGCCTGCAGTGAACTCATATTTACTAGTACAACTTAACACACAAAAAAAACAGAAAGAGACTTACGAACTTGTACATAGCGATTCTTATTTACTTCTATTTGTATCTCCTACTAATCTCTCATTGTTATTGATTATTTATTTATTTATCTATTCATTTATTTATTTATGTACTTAGCTCTGGAAAAGATACCAAAAAAAAACAAAGAAATGTACCGCGAAATTCAAATAAAACATTGAGTTGATGGGCCGCGAAATCCGAATGAGAAGCGGCCCTTAAACTACAATTTCAATCAATGGACAGTGTCACTATCTGATCAAATATAACGACAGTGTTGACCTGCCAGTACCCTATATGATCTGTGCAAATACGCACAAAGGGTGACCTATAACCTTTCAGGTCTATACAAATTTGGCATTAAAACACTAACCGTGTGAGATAATACACAAGTGTTTGAGGCGCAGACAATACATGCCCCCTGTCTCCCCTGACGAGAGCACACAGGTGTCGATATTGACCAAAGAGGCTCGAAACACTTTGTGGTAATACACAAATGTGTACCATGAAAAACCATGATTATATGCGCATATACACATGCATGGCGGTGTCGGGATTCTACCGTTCTATCCTTTATAAATATGGATTTACCAGGACTTTAATATGCTTACACGCAAAAAGTCTGAGCTTCACCAGTCTGACTGTAGGTGCGGTTTACTCGAGTTAGTTTTATACTATACTCACACACACGCGCGCATACACTCATTGTGCATTGCGCCGCAAGGTCAATAGGGTTCGAAATGCGCTTTTATACTACTAATCCTTCCTTCACTGCCCAAAATGCTCACTTTCGCCAATGACGTCACAGATGACGTGAACATCCCTCAAATCGGGATGTACACCCCGAGAGATACAACATGACACCTCCACGACGCATTCGAACCAAGGATGGTACATTTCTACCCCAAACACCTTCCTTCACACCCCAAAATGGCCACTTTTGCTACTACTCCTACTGATGACGTCATCAATGACGTCACAGATGACGTGGGCAGCCCTCAAATCGGGTCTGCACCCCGTAGGCTGCAAGATGACACTTCCCACGACGTATTCGGACCAACGATGGTCCATCTCTACCCCAAATACCTTCCTTCACTGCCCCAAAATCCCCCACTTTCGCTACTACTCGTACTGATGACGTCACCAAGACGTCACAGATGACGCGAACATCCCTCAAATGGGGATGTACACCATGAAAGCTACAAGATGACACTTTCCCGGACACAATCGGACCAAGGATGGTCCCTCTCTACCCCAAATACCTTCCTTCACTGCCCCAAAATGATCACTTGACTTACTACATCCAACTGCGCATGTGCAGATTGACGCGACTTGCACCCAAAAACACACCATTCTGGCTTCACTTTGACACCTTCCATGACCCATTCGAACCCATAGCGATCCATCTCTACCCCAAACACATCCCCACATACCCCCCAAAATGCCTGCTTTCTATACTACGGCCAGACTGCACATGCGCAGACTATTGAAAACGGACGAATCTTTAGTCCAGTCGGATGCTCCTTCACGAGAGCTTCAAAATAAGACCTCATACGACACCATAGGATCATTAGGGGCTCACCTAGACCCCAAAACGTCCACCCCGTATGGACCTATACCCCATAGTCATGTTGTATAGGCCTATGGGCCTACCCAGACCTCCGTGATTTTTTCCAAAAAAATCACCGTTGCGCTCCGAGACCCTTCCCATCGTGTTCTAAATGACGAGACGTGAAAAACAAATCCAAACAACCCATACCACAATGAACGTGTGTGAATTTCCCAGGTTGAACCTATACCCCCATATAGCCAGTATGGGACTATATGGGCTATATGGTACTTTTCCAAAAATTTCACCGTTGCGCTCCGAGACCCTTCCCATCATGTGACGAGACGTCCAACCCATATCACAATGAACGTGTGTGAATTTCCCAGGTTGGACCTATACCCCCATATAGCCAGTATAGGACTACATGGGGCTATATACAGACCTCGGTGATTTTTCCCAAAAATTTCACCGATTCGCTCGGGAACCCCTGTCATTGTGTTTTTGTCGGCGAGACGAGAAAAACGAGACCCCACAACCCATAGTAACACCCACAAAAAAATTTGACCACCCCTCCCCCATATAGCCAGTATGAGCCTATATACAGACCTCGGTGACTTTTCCCAAAAATTTCACCGCTTCGCTCCGGGACCCCTCCCATCGTGTTTTTCTTGGCGAGACGAGAAAAACGAGACCCCACAACCCATAGTAAAGCCCACGGAAAAAAAATGATCATCCCCATACCCCATACAGGCATTTTCCCTTACATTGTACTCAGCATTAAGAGGATAGAACAAGGACTGGTTCGCTCGGTGTCAGTATAATGTGACTGAGTGGGGTGTCATGTCTGCCTACGGCATGATATTTCAGTGGGACAGCACTATAAAATGGCAGCATTAGATCTGCTCTGTTACAAGTAGAGTTGTCTAGAGTTGATAAGGTTTTCCCCTATTTTAGGGGTAAAGTCCGTATTCCGCTTCTTATATTTTCGGGAAAAAATCCTAATTTTACATGCACCCACCCCATTGACTTGATAGGTAGGTCTCTATAAGCCCGGGGACCGATATTACCCCATTTGGCTAGGGTTGATAGGTGTTTTCCCCTATTTTAGGGGTAAAGTCCGTGTTCCGCTTTTTATAGTTTCGGAAAAAAATCTTAATTTTACATACACCCACCCATGACTGGGTGCCCCTTCACGACATTTGCGTACACTTCGCCATCCATAAGATGGCTTGCGAATCGTGAGTCTCCATTATTGCGGAGCGATATCCGGTATATTACGGGATTCTGTTCGGCCTTCATCCGGCAGAGAACCGACTCGAGGAATCTGATAAATTACAGGTTTTCAAACCACTTCGGAAACAGATAAAGGCTAGGCTTACAAAATATATAAGTATGAATAACTTTCGTATCACCCAAGAGGTGTGGTAGATCTGTAATTTTCAACAAGTAGGGCATCACATGATTCGAAAATGGCGAGTTACGTTGGGGTTACGTCGGTAGACTTTAGCTGATTGGCTGACGAAGTCACGTGGTATTGATTTCTGGAAATTCCCTCTCGCACTTGCCGAAAGTAGGCTGTAAATGGATACACACGATCCCAGGGTCAGTCTTACCGCGTATAGATGACCGAAATGGTTACAGGTTGCCTTCACGAATGCTTCACTTTGATACCTCACTCGACCCAATCGGACCATGCAGCGTATTTGAAGTCTGGGGACTACTTTTTCTCAGCGGAAGCTTTTTCCCGCCACCGCATCACCGCCAGACCGCATCACCGCGGAAGAATACATGCCCAAGGGCCCTTTGCCGGAACTATAGTGACCCGGAGTTACCTTCCCCTAGATTGGAACTTTTCTGTGTTGGAGGTAGTTTCCCCCCCTCGATCACATGATCGTCACGTGACCAAGTTCCACTTCAAATTTTACCCGGGGGAACAATTAACGAGGTCAATGAGCCTTTAAATCCTCTTTCCCTACTACTGTTGACATATGTAGAGTTTTTCACATGTGTATGTTCAATAATGTCTCTTCATACTGACTTTATGTTCAGAGGCGTCTTTAAAGAAAGTAAACATTTGTCACGGTTTTCACTTATGTACATTCATGTATCTTCATTTGCACTTATGTTTACAGGTATACAAACAGACTGAACATTTGTGAGGCTTTTCGCCTCTATGAATCAGTTAACGTCTCTCCTGGCTGCCTTTCCGCATAGATATATACGGACAGAGTTAACATTTGTAGGGATTTTCACCTGTATGAGACAGTTCATGTATCTTCAGGCTGCCGTTCCGTTTACAGGTATACGGACAGAGTGAACACGTGTGTGTTCAGTCAGGTCTCTTCAGGCTGACTTTTTGTCCAGGGGCGTAGGGAATAAAATAAACATTTGTCATGTTTTTCACCTGCACATGTGTATTCATCCATGTATTTTCATTTGCCCTTGTGTTTACAGGTATACGGACAGACTAAACATTTGTGAGGCTTTTCGCCTGTATGAATCAATTCACGCCTCTCCTGGCTGCCGTTCCGTTTACATGTATACGGGTAGAGTTAACATATGTAAGGATTTTCGCCTGTATGAGACAAGTCATGCATCTTCAAGCTGCTTTTGTGATTACAGGTATATGAGCAGAGTGAACATTTGTAAGGCTTTTCGCATATATGAGACAGTTCATGTAATTTCATGCTGACTTCGTATTTAGAGGTATATGGACAGAGTGAACATTTGTAGGGCTTTTCGGCTGAATGAATCAGTTCATGTCTCTTCAGGCTGACTTTGTGATTACAGGTATAAGGACAGAGTGAACATTTGTAAGGCCTTTCGGCTGTATGAATCAGTTCGTGTCTCTTCAGGCTGCCTTTCTGTTTACAGGTATATGGACAGAGTGAACAGTTGTAAGCCTTTTCGCCTGCATGAATCAGTTGATGTCTCCTGATGCTGACTTTGGCTTTACAGGTATATGGACAGAGTGAACATTTGTAAGGCTTTACAGCTGTATGTGTTCGTTCATGTCTCTTCAGGCTGCCTCTCTGTTTACAGGTATATGGACAGAGTGAACATTTGTAAGGCTTTACACCTGTATGTGTGCGTTCATGCATCTTCAGGTTGCCTTTCAGTTTACATGTATACGGACAGAGTGAACATTTGTGTGGTTTTTCGCTTGTATGAGACAGTGCATGTATCTTCAGGCTGCCATTCTGCTTACAGGTATACGGACAGAGTGAACACGTGTAACGCTTTTCCACTCTATGTGTTCGTTCGTGCATCGTCATACTGTTTTTCCATTTACTGGAAAACGGACAGAGTGAACATTTGTAAAGGTTTTCATCTGTAAGTATTCGTTCGTGCATCTTCGGGCTGTGTGTTCTTACATGTATATGCATTCTTTCGTGTACCTCAAGATCTCCTCTCCTGCTACAGTTATAAGTACAGAACGAACACTTGTATAGCTGCTGAATCTTTGTTGTCTCCTTTTCTCCATGCTTTATTGGATTTTCTCCACAGTCAATGTTGGAATGGTTGAGTGGACATTGAGAAGACTGATTCCCAGACGCTAAACTCGTCAGAATCATTGTTTCACACTGGTCATGAGCCTTCACACACTGATAGTTTGATCCAGTATCACACCTTACTCTGGTATCAATCCGGTACAAGGTCATCGGATAAGGTATATCAGTGACCATATGAACATCCCTGATACCTCCCTCTCCAATGTCTGTAATGCGGTCTGTATTATTCTGAAGAATAAGGTAATTCACCAGTAATTTAATTATATTCCTACATTGTGAAACACCCGGCCAGAAAATACTGGCTCGGGTGAGAATCGAACTCACGACCCTAGGCAGGGTTCTTACTCTTTCACAGTTATGAAATTCCATGACTTTCCATGACTTTTTTGGACAAATTCCATGACTTTTCCATGACCTTTTAACTGTATTTTTTTTTACCAAAAACGTGATTTTCCCGGACCCGCGAAATTCATTTCGTCGAATGTCGCGTGTTGTCTGTGAAATTGCCAGAATCTCCCATCAGTGCATCAGTTTTCATTTTACTATTTAGAAATTATTTTTATTTAATCAGACCCCATTAACAATATTGATAAAACAGATTTGTTGCTGTCTTGATTCTCTTTATTATATTATTCCATGTGAATTTCTACTTTTTCTGAGTAATTCCACTTAAGAGTAGCTTCCTTTTAAAGTTTTATAAATTTTACTAACACGAATTACCTCCCCTGGCTGTTGACAAGGCTTCGTTGACATCGTGCATACGGTATATTATTATTAAAAGGAATTTCACTTCACCTGTCGAAGTGCCACTTGCACTAGAGGAAGAGGAAGGCGTTGATACACTGTCATCTTTATCCCTGGTTGTGGTTGATCTCTTGAATACTGACAACGTTATCGATACGCAACCGCATGCTTCTTGCTGCCCATGTGGCTTTTGACAGCTGCCTCACCCATGTTAGAAATATCAAAGCTTTTCCGGCAAACCTTGCAGCCGGCCTTGCCAGGGGTCTTCCCACGTTCGAGCAACTGCCGATAATTATCGTTACCCAGCCACGATGGTCGAAAGGAGCGCTTTCCAGGCATTGTTTCACACGGTCGCGTTTTCCGTTTTCTCTCATTCCCCTGCGCGCCATTTTCCTCACAAATGCATCCTGGGAGTTTAGGGGAATTTCAAGACCAGTTATCTCCCCTGATGGAAGATTCTGGCAATTTCACAGACAACACGCGACATTCGACGAAACGAAGTTCGCGGGTCCGGGAAAATCACGTTTTCGGTAAAAAAAAAAAAAAAATACAGAGAAATATTGACATTGACTGGCGGACATTTTCAAGTTTCAGTTTATTTTTCCATTACCTCTAACAAAATTCAATGACTTGATACAAAATTCCATGACTTTTCAAGGCCTGGAAAACAATTGTCAATTCCATGACTTTTCAAGGATTTTTAATGACCGTACGAGGCCTGCTAGGGGATACCGTCCCACTGCTCCACCAACTGAGCCACCGAGTCCAGTTGGGAACAGCTCGCTAATTCAATCCATTTCACAAGTACACGGCATATCGCCTCGATAACAAGTGAATTTTGGATGTATATATATTCGACGATACAATGTTTCGACTAATAATTTCAGTCATCTTCAGGGATAAATTATAATTTAATTATATTCAATTATAATTTATAATTTATTTAATTATATAATGGATTGAATTAGCGAGCTGTTCCCAACTGGACTCGGTGGCTCAGTTGATGGAGCAGTGGGACGGTATCCCCTAGGTCGTGAGTTCGATTCTCACCCGAGCCAGTATTTTCTGGCAGGGTGTTTCACAATGTAGGAATATAATTAAATTATAATTTATCCCTGAAGATGACTGAAATTAATCACCAGTAATTCATAACACCCTGTAATTTTCTTGATCAATAGCTGTTTACAGATACATGTATCACATTTAGCCTACATACATATTTATGTGAATGACACAAGCCTATGTTATACATAAAATTATGTTATCGGAAGTGGAGATAATAATCTCAGAAAATTTGAGATTTGTCTGTTGATTTCTCCTGAGGATGAGCCTATCAAACCGAAGAATATTTCCACGAAATGGTATACTTGAATAATACATGAACATGAATAAACCACGAATATTTTCAGATAACGTTACTTTTAGTGTCTTAGCTGCCACGACATATGAGATTAATCAGTTTATCTGATAGGATATGGCACAACATACATTGAACGAACAAGGCCTGCTTCATGGATGTGATGAAGCGCACAGCTCAAATCGGCTGGTCTCAAATCAAGACGCCTTGCCCCTTCTTCATTTGTTATTACAATCTTTGAACATTTACACATGTATTATAACTATATTCACACAGCATGTTTGCCACATGGTCGTACATCGCTGAGAAATATGCCCAGTTATACATGTAACTTACCTGTTCAAATTTTTCAGATTTCTTAACCACATCAAGTGAGGTACTGGTAACTGGTTCTTCCTTTATTGGTACATGTAGATCTACTGGTCCTGGGATATCACCCTTTTCCTCTTGGTTTTCGTTTTCCTTTTTCACGGACGTATATGACGGACTAAGCAGTTCATCCTGCAAGACCGTTTCCTGGTCACGAGGTTCCACTTTTATACATATATCCTCCATCATTTCACGCAATACTTTAATACTGTCTGCCTGAAACGAGTGAAAAAGCAGGATCATATCGTTATAAAACCGGATCATATCGTTATAACCAGGATCATATCATTATAATAACCAGGATCATATCATTATAACCAGGATCATATCATTATAACCAGGATCATATCGTGTTAACCAGGATAATATCATGTTAACCAGGATCATATCGTGTTAACCAGGATCATATCGTGTTAACCAGGATCATATCGTTATAATAACCAGGATCATATCGTTATAACCAGGATCATATCGTTATGCCCAGGAGCATATCATTATCCAGGATCATATCGTTATAGCCAGGTTCATATCGTGTTAACCAGGATCATGTCATTATAACTAGGATCATATTGTGTTAACCAGGATCATATCGTTATATCCAGGATCATATCATTATAACCAGGATCATATCATTATAACCAGGATCATATCATTATAACCAGGATCATATCGTTATAACCAGGATCATATCGTTATAACCAGGATCATACTGTTAACCAGGATCATATCGTTATAGCCAGGATCATATCGTGTTAACCAGGATCATATTGTGTTAACCAGGATCATATCGTGTTAACCAGGATCATATCGTGTTAACCAGGATCATATCATTATACACAGGATCATATCATTATAACCAGGATCATATCGTGTTAACCAGGAGCATATCGTTATAACCAGGATCATATCATTATAACCAGGATCATAACAGGATCATATCGTTATAACTAGGATCATATCATTATAACCAGGATCATATTGTTATAACCAGGATCATATCGTTAACCAGGATCATATCATTATAGCCAGGATTATATCGTGTTAACCAGGATCATATCGTGTTAACCAGGATCATATCACTATAACCAGGATCATATCGTGTTAACCAGTATCATATCGTGTTAACCAGGATCATATCGTTATAACCAGGATCATATCGTTTTCCAGCCATCCATCTATATGTCCATATGGTCATGCATGTTCACCACAGCTGAACATTATTTCGACTCCAGGTTATCAGAAAATCCAATCAAATGTTTCCAGTCCTCGTCAGGCTTTTGTGGATTTCTTCCAAATAGCCAGAAGCATAGTCATGAAAATTCAAGATATTTATAAAAGAAAAAAGTCTGTCTTTTTCTGCAAATTCACATTTACTTATAATTTTTTTAATTAATTATTCGGACTCTTAATGGGCCGATACCTTCCCAATTACTTGAGATATCGTGTATGATCATGCAAATTCATCGTCCCGATCTAGATATGAGGAAGATACTAAAGAAGAACATGAGGGTGAGACTCACGAAACCCCTCAGCTTCCATCAAGAAATTAAGAAATATGCCGAGAATGTCCAACATTTTATGGCTATATTAATCACCCAGAATTGTCCTTTTCAGAGAATACCATCAATTCTGCAGATATAACAGCTACATTCAAGAATATATATCACAAAATCGTATCTAGATTATTACACCCGAAAGGGGGCATAACTCCATAAAATAAGGGCCGAGATGATGATTTTTTTAACGCTTCTAGATAAATAAGTTTCCAAAATTTAGCAGCTGTACCAAACACGAATCTGCAGATATACTTTGTACATGTACATTCAACTAGAGATCACAACACTGGAGATTATTACATCCGGAAGGGGCATAACTCCATAAAATATGGGCCGAGATAACTAATTGTTTTGTTGGCAGTAAGATTACAACTGGATAAAAAAGTCTCCTCATAATTTGGTAGCTGTAATAAAGAGAGTTAAGTATATATAATTGATTACATCCAAGCACCACAAAATCGGAGATAACTGCACCCGAAAAGGGGCATACCTCTGTAAAATAAGGGCCGAGGCGAGTAATTTTTTGTTGGCTTCTAGACTACAACAAAATAAATAAGTTTCCAAAATATAGTAGCTGTATCGAACACAGTTCTGTGGATATAGTTGGTTACATTCAAGCATAAAGGACAGAAATATCAATTAATATATCTGCAAAGGGGCATAACTCTGTAATATAAGGGCCGAGGGGAGCCACTTTCGATTGGTGTCTAACTTAAGACTAAATAAATAAGTGTTTAAAATTTTGTGGTTGTGTCTCAACAACGTACGGACGTGCATGGCGACGACAATACCCCAAGACCAAAATGGCCGAGGCATATAAATGAAAAAAAAAACAAAATCATGTTTACATTGATTTTATACGTTAAACATGTTAAATTGAGTCACTTGAGCAGTTAAATAGAAGAACTCCAAACACCATCAATTGAAATACAAATGTCAAACAACAGATGAAATGACTGTCTGGTTATATTTAATACATATAAACGATGACCTTTTCCGTCATGGAACACTAGAAACCAATACGCGTGCCGATATGATTGCTTCACACATAGGACTCCAGGTCCTGGGTGTTAAAATGAATAGGACCCTACCCGTCACGTGTATTTTCCGGGTGTCAGAAGGAATAGGAACCAAACGTCGTGATATGTCTGAAGCAGTGTTGAAAACGACGTGAAATAATATTTACTCACTCACACACTCACAAAGCTAAAATAAACGAATCCTGTCAGACCAATAGGGGAGGGTCCAGGGGCCGCCGAGGCTCCGGAAAATCCGGTGTCCGTGCCGGAGATTGGACATGTTGGAGGTTATATTTTTATTAAAAATATCACATCTTTTACCGGACTGCACTGGGTTCAATCTCGGGCCGGGTCATACCAAAGACTTGAAAAATGGAACTTGTTGCTTTTCCGCTTCCGCTCAGCATTGAGATGATATACCAAGGACTGATTCGCTCGGTGTCAGCATGTGATTGAATGGGGTGTCGTGTCTGCCTACGGCATGATATTGAAGTGCGACAGCACTCATGCACGCGGTTGTGATTTTAGCATATTTTAAAGCTAAACTGGAGTTTGACATCTTACATAATTTTCGTATTTCCAATCTACGGTCAAAAATGCGGGTGCAAAACCATGGGTAGCGACGCCCTTGCGGGGTTGGTTTGGTCAAATTGAGGAAAAGTCTATTGATCATAGTGAGCGCAGCGAACGACCGGCGAAGCCGGTCGTTCGCGAAGCGAACTCAATAGACAACATCTGTACGTATGAGAAATGCACACAACTCCATGGAAACTGTAACCCTAACGAATCTTTTTTCACGGTATATCCGGTTTACATCCGGGTACTCGTCGTATTAGGGGGTCATTTTGAATATTGCATCTCGGAAATCAACATCTGGTTTTCTTCTAGAGACTATTTTCTGCACTTCGTGACTGAATAAAATCCCCTTCAAAAATATAAAAACCACCAATAAAGTTGGAACGAAAAATATATTGGTACTGAGAAAACAACAGACCCCGTCCGGAAATAAGGGCGTCGTCTGCTCGTTGATTGACAGCTGTCAGGCAAAGTAACCTCGTCATTGAGATTTGGACTTGAAGTCCAAAAAAGGTCAGTTTAGGCCACTGTATATATCAGTGTTGGCGTTGTAAATTCCTGTAGATTATATCCGTATTTTTTAAACTCTAAATAGATTTTTCTGTTGGACAATATTCATAAATATCTCCCCCGTTTTGCGGTAGCGATAATCCACGCCATTACCATATCATGAATATGCACGTCACCGGTATTGAGAATTTCAGCTTTTATGAATAGCCGTGTTTCAGGCATAGATACGCCAGAAATCTATATATATATAAACTACCGACATACTATTCAATATCTCCCAGAAAAGTAATTCTATGACACAAACACCTCTTTTTCATAACAAACTACAACCAAATCGGTCTCTAAAAACTTTACACTTGAAAGTTTTCTTTTGACTGGTATGGTTATAGTTGAGGGGAGGTAACTTTTATCAACCAGTGTTAAATTATGTTGAGAAATTATTAACATAGCCTTATTGCAATACTCTTCAATTCAAGTCATTTGGCATCGGTAAAACCTGAAATGTATACCATGATCTGCTTCTTTCGTCTAGTGATGGTATCTGTTTGGTTCCAGATCACGGGGGCTGAACAAAGCATGTAAAATGTGATCGTATGGCAAATAAATGCCCAGTGGTAGGCCTATGTCCAGGGCTTAAATTTTTTTTTTAAAATGCTATTAACTCAATGAATAAGGTTAGAAAATAATATTGAGCTCTCCGTAGAGTATTTGAATTTGTTTTTTTTTACATATATATATTGAAGCTACAAAAAAAAAAGAGAAAAAAAAATCTTACAATATGGATGAACACAGTTATTCCAAATCAAATGTGTCAAAGAATCACATACAATGATTACAAGGAGAGAAATTTGTTCCATCCACTCTGCACTATTGGAAAAGGAACACAATTATGCCAAAGTTTTCTACATCAGAAAGTGTGAACGCAACAGCTGCTTGCACTTTTGTGCAACAATCCAGCTAAGTTTTAGATGTTCCAGGAGATGGAAATTGGTTTTTTTCACTGTATTAGCTCAGCTCTCCATGGTGATATTTCACGGCATAGGTACTGTATATTTGTTTTTGACAACTGGTGGGACTCACAAAAAGATGTGTTGCTTCATCATGATAAACATTCCCAATCCCAACAAGGTTACAGGAAGAACATGGTGCTAGGTGATGGGTGGACAACAGCTTGTGAAATACATGCTGCAACTATTTGTGTATGGCTAAAAGGGACAAAATCTAACCCGAACACCCACCTTCCTGAAGCCTGCATCAGTGTACATGAATATTCTGCTGATAAACCAAAAACAGAGACCATAAATCTTTTCTTGGACAGTTGTCACTTCATAATTTTCAAAGGAATCATATTGGTCAATGATTAATTTCTGACAAATAATAAAAATTATTTTTGTCAGTCTAGATGCCCATTACTTAACTCTACTCTTATACCAGTGCAGAAAAACCTTAAGTCCTGAGCTCCCTCTTCATCAGTGATTATTAGACCCCACCAAGCATCAACTTTCTATATTCATCATATTTGAATATATTTGAAATTATCTGATGTATTACATCTGATGTAATAGCCACATAGAATACTGAACCTTGACAGGGGATATTTAACAGGAATGTAATTTAATACATTCAGTGCCATATATTGTAAAATGAATAGTACAACTGTGGGCATTTTCTAGAATTTTCATTCATCATATTGGTTGGGCTTTATTTTGTCCAGCTCTTGTGTTTTGTCAATATCCAGTTGAATATAGATCTCACCTAAATTAATACTTGCGATTATGTAGCAGAAATCATAGAAGAACTTATTCTCCCCCAGTCCATATCATAGTTTCCACATCATAGTTAATATGAGAATTGCATATAATAATATATATTTAAATATAATAAATAAATCATAATATATTATCAAAAAGAAAATTTTATTTTGTATTTTATTATAATATATAATATATTTCATGTATTTAATAAATATAATATTTGAATAATATTCATTATGTGATGAAACTTCACATCATAGTTTCCACATGAATGAATGATATACCACAACTTTCCCACACCACTTATTTGTCTGCTTATTGGCTTATAGTTGGACAAGTAAAGCAGAGGCTAATGCAGTTGGTCAGAAAAATTGGTTTGAAATAATTATTATTAGGCCTGATTGACTGATATTTAAATCAAGACTAGGTGGGGGTCGCCCTAGCCCAAAAACTTCTGGCTCGTGGTTCTGAGGGTTGTGGCCATCACTATATTTTACCGAACACAGTCGAGTTTTCCCGGCTATAGAAATTTCACGGTTTATATCCAGGGTTGACTACAAATCCCTGGAATTAGGCTGGAATCTCAGGAATTATGCTGGAAACCCATGGATAATGTCCATGATCACAATATTCTGGACAGCATGGACAATCCATACACGATCTCCATGAAATCCATGGATGATGTCCATGGACACTATGGTTCATGATGTCAATGGAAACCATGGCATATGGAGAATTCAGCATGGAAATTGGACTTTGACAATTTTTCACAGAAATAAGTGTGGAAAATGCAAGTTGCACTATTTCTTGTGTTCTGAAATGGGCAGTAACTTTATCAATCTTGGTAACCAAGATGATACATGTATATCGGAAAAAATACCATCTAGTAGTAATGCTGTGAGAAATATGTGTGACCTGTCTTGTCGTTATTTTCTGATATCTCATACAACAAGCCAATCACAATTCGACTTCTTTAATTTGACGTTGATTGGCATTTGGTTCACTTTGAACTTTTTGGAGAAGAACGTTTTCCACAATCTATGTCTGAATATGATATCTTATTCACATATGCTTCCTGCCACACTATATTGTTGCACAATTCTAATTGCAATTACAAGGGACTTATAATTTCATTTCAGCAGTGACTTGCACAATCTTTTTCACTACTTGTACCAATTTTAGTAATCTCGGACAGGGGTATGTTAATTTGACACACTGCTCAAATTTTAAAGCAAAATTTCAAATACGAGTCATCTTCAACCCTGCCTATATGGTTCATACATGTACAATTTAGTTATATACAAATTGGTTACAATATTTTTCATCACCAGAATGACCACATTATTAAAAACCACATTACCAGGTTTTACTACACTCCACATAATGTAGAATGTTGCAGTCGTAATGATTTGGAATATAAAAGACTTAGATCGCACAGTAGTATTCTAGTCTGAGAGTTTCTCTGGAAACTTATTCACTACACTCAATAATAAGCAGGTAGTACACAATGTTCTGTTATCAATGTAATGTCCTGAGACATTCACAACTTAATCTGTAAGTGATTCAGAAGGGCTTCTGCACATTTCTGCAACTGAAGGTCTGCTGCAAAGACTTCTGCCCATATTGCAGAACTTTGATAATTGTATATACTCTGTGGTATTCCTGATACTTTAATATGGTGTCTTTCAGTATCACATTAATAAGCTGACAATGAATATATTCAAGGATAGTAACATTTACATCCACAAAAATGGCATTGAAAAAAAAAACTATTATCTTGACAATTTAACACCAATAAATTAAACTAGAATGTGGCCTAACATATATTGATCCATATAATCATAGCAATTAAGTCATTTCAGGCAGATGTTTAATATTCAAAATGATTATTCTTATGTCTCATGATGGGATCTAGTGCCTGCATATATGAAGTCAGAAATCCAGATATATTCGGTTACATGAACCAGTTTTCAAAATGAGTTGATCTGCAGCAATACTGCAGGAAACATGGAAACCCTGGACATGGAATCCCTGGACAGTGCCCATCAACCCTGGACAGTGTCCATCCTCGTCTGTGAAAATGCTGGACAATTTGTCCCTCCTTGTCCATGGAAACCCTGGATAATGTGTCCATCCTCGTTCATGGAAACCCTGGACTACGATATCCTGCCTTTCTCAAAACAAATTTTCATACCCTGGATTCAGAGCATGGAAACACCCTGGAAAACTGTCTGAATACTCCAGGGTGTTTATAGGGTCATTTTTTTCCATGGAAACCCTGGAATTTCTATAGCCGGGTAGGGGTCGCCCGTGTCTCTCTCCCACAATGGTGTCCCATCTTACAAGCATAAGATAATAAACAGCATTGTGGGAACATAGCACCATGTGATTTTATCTTGTAGCACCAGTAAAAATATAATCATTAAAGGAGTGGATTAACAGATAAACAATAACAACAACAAAAGTTATAGTTGTCCATTATGGGTATAGTTGCACATATCCTGCGCTCACTTTTAGGCTTTGCCTACTACATATTATTCACAGTCCGTGACCAATCATACTGGTATGCTATCTGACTTACCTCTTAATAATATAAATAGTTGATACTCTTTTTCCTCACAAGTACAATGTTTGATGTTGTTGTAATATACTGCATAAATACTAACCCGGATTTACTCATTTTAAAAAATGAAATAGCTTATTCTACTTGCCACTACAATCGCGCGGTAAGCTTTACCTTCTGATCAAAAAGTTAACGTGACCGTATACGGAAGAAACCATTATTCACTCTGGTTTCAGCTACTCTGATGTCGCGTTTTCGACGCTGGTTGTCGCTGTCTTACACTAAACGAAACCTCTTGAATTCTGCTTGTAATTCGTCTTGAAACATCCATTCCCCAAGTAAACGTTTCA